>MJUU01059094.1:108089-121528 GCA_002080025.1 Modiolus philippinarum | reverse complement strand
TTCAATCCTAGATTTGTTATGTTCACTGTCTCTCACCGGGCTTTTCCCAGAGTTACTGACAGAGTCAAAGTCAGAGAAATCATTAGCATTGTCAAAACTATTTCTCTCCTCACGATTGACCTGAAATGATATTTCTGACCTCAAGTCAATATCATGTCCATGACTTATTCTCGGGGACCCTAGGTCCTCGTCTAAATAAGCCTCCAACGGAATCAACCGTTTTTGTGGTCTACGCTCCCCGTTAGGGACGTTATCCGTAACAGTTGAATCAGATCTAGGCAGAGCATTTCTCTCCTTATTCTGATTCAAAATATTGACAATAAAGTCAAACTTACTGTTTACATTGGATTCCAAAGCGTCCAGCCTAGCATCATACTGAGCCTGCATATCTGCTTTAGACAAAGGTTTCTTCTTTCCCGTTCTTGTACCAGCTGTACGGGCACTTTTAACGGTTTTATCTGTTTTGCTGCTACTAGCCGCCATATCTTTCTGCGGGACTGTTACAATATTAGTAGACTCGGACTCAACTTCCGACTCTGAGGTATCCATAATATAAAAAAGGTTAGCTTCAAAATAAATTTGTCAGTTGAAAGAAATGAGACACCTTTTCTCTTCAACGCAAAATTTTAGACTGGCGCGAATTAGATACAGGTATATAAATTACGTATACAGGTATTCTAGTCACATGACCAAGTGAGTTGTGTACATCACGTGATGTTTATTTTTAGTTCAACTCACTAATTATGCGATTGAGACACATATAACGCAAACATATTCTATATTAAATATTAAGTTAATGTGGTAAGTATAATGTACAAAATTAATATAAAATGCAGTATTTCCTGGTACATATAAAACTTCCTAGTTCAAGTGAGGTACAGCTATACCAAATTTTGTCAATATCACACAAATGGAATATGATTTCAAAATACTATAGTTTTGATACCACAAATATTTTATACATCCATGAAATGAAAACACTAAAAGTTTAATTCATTGTACCACAATAATTTCATATATTCATTTCCTCAATATTTTTGTCCTTCTGATGCAATGATTATGGAAGCCAATTTCTTGCTGGAGAATTTTTTAATCAAAGTACAGACAGAAATAGTGTGATTTTGAATACATGTTTTGAGCTTACATGCATACTGGTACTGTACATATTGTCAATGCTTTAACCTCTGTCTTTTGGTGCTATTAATATATCAAAATAATATCACAACTGGTGAGAAATAGGTAAAAGGATTGCAGTACCATACTCGAAAGTTTTACATCTCAGAGTATAAGAGCATTTCACTAGAGATTTATATAGTGACAGAAAGTAGTTGAATGTATTTCATTTCATGTAAACAAATTTTACAGATGACAGAAGACTGTATGTAAGTCAAAGTCTCAAACTGAAGTCTTTTATAAATTACAGCTGTTTACTGGAATATTGTGGCAAAACAGGGAAAAATGTTGGGAAAATTGGCCTAGTGTGGTAGAAGTTTACTTTCTGATACACATGATAAAATTTGAATCAAATGAAATCGGTGAATTCTAAAAAATATGAATTTTTAAAAAAATAATCATTAAAAGAGATATTAATTTTGATTTTAATTTAGTTTACAACATCAATTATTTTGACATTATAAGAAATGTAACTATCATTCTACAGATAAAATTTACAGTTGAGTGCAAATTTATTTCAGAAAGGAAGTCTTTCCAAATATTTTTTATCATTATTTGAAATTATACAGTAAAGCTATAAGGTAGTTAGTCTCAAAATGAAAATAAGTCGATTTAGGCCATATTAATTAATGTTTTGGTTGTACTAGTCTTTCATATCAATATTATATCTATAAACATATCACCTCTCAAGTCATATGCAGGTTTTATGTCATTTTGAATAACTGCCACATCAGAATTGTTTAGAGTTCAAAGATAAAAAATAAGGGTCTTCTATCTTCATTTTATTTATGCCTTAGCCTGTTAGTCGATGAGGGCATTAAGTTTTACTCTTGTCTGTACATATATCCAGAAATTTTTGTCAAGTATTTCTCAGCTTGTGTATGCATTAATAATTTTATATTTTGTCTGCAGCTTTGGTATGACAAATTGTACGATGTCTCCCCTTTTCAAGTCTGCCACTCATCTACTTTCTGTTTGACCATATCTGTTTGGTGGGGGCATCCATGTCCCATGGACACATTTTTTTTTTCTTTAAATTGTACTGACAACTGAAGTTGAAGTTGTAGTTTTGGTTAGACAGGATGCCAGCTTATACAGCTTCGTAGCTTAAAGGACTTTTACAACATATTTGGTTTAGTCCAGGGTTCAACTGTATACCTGCTGCAGTTATGCCTCCTGTAAGCAGGGATATATTGTATTTACAGCATCTGTGTGCCTGTCCCTCTTAAGCATCTACTTTCCCCCCCTAAATAATCTATTTTTACATCTTTTTTAGCTTCAGAAGTTGGTAGTTAGTGGAGATCTTCCCTGTACCAAAGAAGAGGCAGCCACTTTAGCCAGTATTCAACTTCACATTGAAGAAGCATGGCCAGAGAATGATACCCAGGCCAATTTACAGATTTTCAATACACAAAATAAACTGCTTCATCACAAGTTTCTTGTCAAAACAAATGATCCACAAGAAAATCTTCGTCGAAGAAAAGAACTTATTCGAAGTAATCGTGCCAACAGAATTACAAGTACACGCCGTAGTAAAGGAAGAATTGTGAGACAGCTGACGTGTGTTAGTGATAATGACATCGATACTAACGGTGAAATTGATTTGTCTAAGTACCTACCTCCTGACCTAGTTTCTTCTAAGAAGATAAGATGGTTAATTCAGGTATCTAACTTAATACAATTTTGTATTTAGTGCATTCATTTATTTATTTAGAACTCAATATTAACTATAAGTTCAGTATTGAGAAATATTAAATGTTTTATTTGGAATAATTGATTGGTTTTTCGGTATTTTATGATCCAAAAACATATTGGTAGTGTCTGAACACCTGAATTACATGAATCATCTTAGAGATATTGGATTGCAGTTATTAGTAAAACAACTGAATAGATTTTCAAACAAAAAAATTGTTCAAACTACTATACAGCTGATATATTTTGTGGGATATTAATTTTTCGGGTTGAACTCAATAAGTGTAAAAATTTATACCTGCGAATATTTCACTCTAAACCTGAATATAAATGAAGGTAATAACCTGAACTGAAAATCTACAAATATAAAACACTGCGTATAAATCTAATACTGAGAACCACGAAAATTTTGTATTGGGAATTTAAAGCACTATACAGTATGTTAGGCTGAGGAAAACGTTTACATATAGTGTTTACGTGTTTGCTTCATGAGATCATGCTTTTCCACAAAAATATGTCTCGATTTACTCTCCATGTTTGTTGAATTAGACTAGACTCACAGACTGCACAGACAAGCTCACCCCAACAAAACTATGTTAGAATTTTCAAGCACGACAATCATATAGCTTTACTTCTTTCAGTAAATGTGAATAATTTTTAAAGAAAGCTAGTTTCTTTGGGAAGTGCATATATTGAAACATATCACAGAACACAAAAGATTGAAATGAAAATTGTAAATATGGTAATATTTTTAACAGGAAAAACAGAAGAAGTTATGGCACACTCCGCACTACGATAGTGAAATAAAATTAAAACAGCAGTACATTAAAATTTGTAAAAATTTACCATCCTATGGATGTAAACTGTATCAAGTTAAAGAATTACTTAGAGGAAATGCTCAGAAAAAGGTAGGTCCATTATGTTTGATGTCAACTGTATCAAGTTAAAGAATTACTAAGGGGATGTTGTCAGAAAAAAGTAGGTCCATTATGTTGAACTTAAACTATTTATTGAATTCCTAGGGGAATGCTCAGAAAAAGGTAGATAATTTCCCAACTGTAAACTGTGTTGAGTTAATGAATTACTAAATGAAATGCTCAGAAAAGGGTATGGTTTGATTATAATTCTCTATCTATGATAATAAATGATATAAATGCAAAATTTATGGATATGGAAAGTTAGCAAAGTCTCCTTCTGAAACCTTCTCTGCAAGCTTCAATTGATATCTTGTATGGTATAATTTAGTGAAACAGGTGTATGACTTTACTGCATGTTAGGGATAAAGGCTTTCTGTTTCAAAAGCATTATATTAAACTGGCTTTTAGATAGGAGTATGTACATGTGAGGTAGTGATGTGGACTTACTGTTATGTAGTAGTTGGAGCACCCTGCAAGGTGATTGAGTCTGAACATCCTTTGAGTTGAGAGTATGCACATCCTTTTGGCTATGAGTATAACACCTTTGGAGGAAGGAAGGCATTTATATACCCCACTCTCTTGCTCAGTTGCAGAGAAGGTTGATCCTTTTACCCCTGATTATCATTATACAGTATAGATCCCATATTGATTTTTTCACGAAAATCTCATATAATGTAAATTTTGATATGAGGATTCCAAATATGAAAAGAAAAACATACTTTCATGACTTACTTTTTGAGATATTTAACGTTTAAAATCGCTAATTTTGGGGCAAAACCCAATAATTTATGTTTTTCACGGAAAGTTTTTAATGTATGTAATTTTAAAAGTACTCGGGCTATTTTAGTTCTGTTTTTTGTTCTGTATTGCTCATTTTATCGCCTTTAAATTGTATTATGATAAAACATATTAACAACATCCGATATATCCCTTATTTAATGTTTTTGTATATGTAATGCTGGATTATAGCTATATTCATTAATTAAAATCGAGATATAAAAAAAATTGACAATTGATTTTCCCTTTATAATTTGGCAATTGGTTCTCTCATTGACATTCTTCTGAAAGCCAATGAGAAAATAGGGGGTGCATGTGCTAGTTTTTAAGATATTTGAGAAAAACTGTATAAGAAATACCACAAAGTACTATTAAGGCGGTAAATGACATTGCTTTGTATTTCTCTCGGTATAACATCCGTCATTGTTACTCACCGATTTTTTCTTTGTTCTTTTTGCATTAGTTCATCAGGTGGTAGAGTATCACAAGTTAGTGTCACAAATATGTGTTTATTATTGGTTGTTGCATGTTACAATTTTTTTGACAATTCCAGTAATGGTCTCACATGGCGCAAGATGATAAATGTATATTTGAAAGTGTGGTCTATCTTTGTGTGACCCATGCATACATAAGATTATGTTATGTCCCTTTATGTAAGTTCAGTTGAGAGTCTAAATAACATTCAGCAAGTTACATATGAAAAAGAAAAGAAATGGGGTAAATGTCAAGGAGACAACATCCCATATCCAGGTTAAAACGACCAAAAACAAAACATCTAGGGGTCACCATATGGTCTTCAACACAGTGAGGAACCTCACACCATATAGTAAGCCCTAAATGGCCTGGAAAAGGTAAAAAAGTGAATAAATCAATGGAAACAAACCACATCCAATAACCCAAATATCAAGAAACTAAAATTTTATAAGACACAAGGACAAGCAAGTACATGCAAGTACAGTTAAGGGTAGAATGTGGTTGGCTGAGGAGGATGAGTTCCTAGTGACTCGTGTTGATTAATCTATCAAAGCAATAATCATAATGTTTATTTGTAGTTTGTCTGCTAGGAAACTTTGTATCCTATGCATGCCGGAGTTTCTCTTGTTCCATTATTTAGTGTTTTTATTCAAATCTTACTGCACAGAAAATTAGGACAATGAAGTTATAACCTGAATTGTTGTTATTAAAGGACCAAATAAAGAAAATGAAAACAACATAAATTTTATCCTAGAAGGTACAGAAGATAGACTGGGCATTTCACCATCTGTTTTATCAGTTTGATGTCTCGTAAATCAAACCTATACTGATGTATTTACTTTGTATTTGACTTAGTCGCTACACCTTCACAACATGATGTCTACAGTTGCACGACTTGTTCAAATGCTAAGTCCATCATTCACATTGCATCACTGAGTACATTTCAATGTTTTATGGAGCCCTCAACCATATATGACTTTTATTTAGGTGCAAAATTTAAGACCTATTTGTGAATGTTATTAAAATTTTACTTGAATATTAATTTAACAGATGTATTGTGAGTAAGATCCTGGATAGTGCATTTCGCCATAATGGATAAACTGGTATGTGTTATGTTTCAAACTAGTACTGTCCTTTTTCCATGAATTCACGACCATGTTTTGAGCAATGTCACAAAAATCGGAAAAACGTTACCAATCTGCATAACAACGTTATTATCTCCCCTGTAACTGTATCATATGCCCTTAAGTATGATGAGTTGTACAGTGTTTCCCCTTTTTATGTCTTTTATTCATGTACCTCATGTTTGCAAATACCTTTGTTTTTCCCATTGTAGCCTTATATTGAAATTTTTCGTCAAGGATTTCTGATCATGTGTATGTAGTACCTGGCTTTTTCATGTTTGTTTCTAATCTAATTCCTATTTTCGATAGATTTGTTTCTTGCAGTTTTTGTCATTTATAGTGAAATTTTTTTGTCAAAGATGACTCATTGTGTGTAAGTAGTATTGATTTGATATTTGGTATGCAGCTTTAGTACTGTTTCTCCCCTTTTGATGTCTGTGATGTATCAATCGTCGTTTGCTGATAAATGTGTTGTTCCCATTGTTGCGAAATTTAAAATTTGGTCTAGGAATCTTTTCAGCTTGTGTATGTAAAAAAAAATTGATATTTGGTTTAAGCTTTAGTATTGCAATTCATTAATGCATCCCAATATCAGTGTTTGAAACTAAAATGTAATGTACTGTATACAATACTGTCTACCAGAATGTAAACCTGCATAGACCTCTGACCAAATGTCAAAGACCAAGTCACTATATTATTTTCTTACAGAACAAATTTGTCATAGACATTCGGTCTATGCAATATAATAACAAGGTAGCCCGAGGTCAGTTTTGAAAGATATTATCTACAGGTCTACCAATAATTTCACACACTGCTCAATATTCATGTTCATAGGGAGTTGAACTGTTTCACCTCTTTTGAAATCTGTCACTCATCTACTTCCTGTTTGCTGATATCTTTAATTTTTCCTTCTGTAGTTATTTATTTAAAATTTTAAACAAGAATTCCTTGGCTTGTGTGTGTAATATATTTGATTTATACTAACAGTAAACTTATTAAGTTTGTACTATTATAGGTTGCTCGTCTGTTTGGAATTGGAAGTGACAAAGTTGTCTTGCTGGACAACAAATCCAAAATTCTAGCTAAATTACACAGTATTAAAGAACTAGAAGAATGGAATACTGGTTGTGGTAAATATCACGATGGATTAGAATTGCAATTCAGGGGAAGTAAACCATGGCATCTAACAATGTCCTCACTAGAGAATCTCAAGTCAGTTACAGCAGTATTATGGGATGCATTGGACATGGATGGACGATTTCTTAACAATGGAACATTACGCAGAGACAGTTTTGATTTTGGTACGTATGAAGATTTAAACTAAAATTATCTAAAAAGATATTGATATTATATTAAGAAGATGAATATTTTACGAAAGGATATGGAGTAAATGAACATGAGACCATAACACATGTGTTTACTCCAACTGAAATAATTTAATGAGCTGTATGGCCATTTCGGAAATTAATTCTATTTAGTTTGAAGGTCAAGGTTCAGTGTCGCAGAGAAAGTTCAAAGGTCAAAATTGTACAAAGTGCATATCTTGTTTTTATGATCCAATAAAAGCCAGGTTATTCCAAAGTCATGTGAAGTAAACCACATGTGTAGTTTGTAGGGGTAGTTGGTTAAAATTTTGTCTTCACAGTTTTAACTGTGAATTTTCTGAACTTTTTGATTTATCACTGTGATGAGATATAAATTGTTGAATTTTGTATCTTAAGCTTTGATATTATTTCTAAGTATCTTTTCAAGATAAATCTATCTGTGTTAGTTGCACTTCATAAGAAATAGTGTAATTTATGAATAATTTGCCCAGTACAATAGCTGATTACAAAAATTACATAACAAATTAGAAAATATCACATACATTGTAAAAGGGGTGTGCATATGTTATAACAGACAAGGTATGATATCCATGAAATTGGGTGTCTGTTGAATAAGTAATAACAGTATTATAAATCTATGTTTATTGTACTTTAGTACTTGATGTAATGATACAAGTTTATTCACCGCTTTACAAGGTTTTCAACATTGTTTGAATACGTGATTATATCTATATGTACATATTTGTGTTTTGATTAGAAGATTTATGGACCATCTTCACACTGTTTGAATGGATTTAAGTATATGTTGTACAAATATAAATGTTCTTGCTCTTGTTGAATGTTTGGCAGCCAAACTTTTACAAATAAAAAATTTTACTTGCCAAAGATATTCTTGAAAGAATTATGTAAATCTGAAGATCAGTTTTTCCATTGCTATAGGTGTATGTTGATTGGAAGGTTTCATTTCAAGGTTGTCTCTGTGTGGATCTCTTTATATCTGAACCCTATCCATATGTGTTTAGCAAGAAAATACAATCAAAAACCATGAGGGTCCCTTTCTTAAAATTTAAGCATAGTTTGATCTCCATTATTCAAAAACTCTAGCTCGAATTGTTTTATCTGGTTCCTTTAGTGTTTGAGCAATTGATGTTCAACTGAATTTTCATTTACTTTATTACCTTAATTGAAGACATTCCTTAGATTTAGATTTTTTTTATTTATAAATCCGTGCATATTTAGCACAAAAACAAATTTTACATAGACTATGAATCCAAAGCCCTCCTCCTTTTCCAATAATCAAATTTGTGTGCTTAAGACAAAGAAGACATAGATTTGTACAAAAGTATTCAGATTCATTAGTAATTTGAGTATTGTATTATTTCACAGAAAGAAATTCCAATTATTTAGCTGAGACAAATTCCTCCATATTATATCAATCCATTATAGAAATGTTCGTCATTATGATTGATAATAGTTATACATTTTAATGAAGAAGTGTACTTTTAAATGTTTCAGTCATAGTACCATGTACTGTGAAAATACTATGTTCGTGGGGTTCCAATTTTTAGCTCACCTGGCCTAAAAGGCCAAGTGAGCTTTTGCCATCACTTTGCATCCGTCCGTCCGTCCAGCATATCAAGATCTACCCACCCTGAAATTTTGAAGAAAATCCATAAACCCTTGTAGGAGTTATTGCCCTTGTTTCACCGAATTTATAAAATTTTCGTATATTTCATCTTTTTTTCCAAAACTATAGAAGATGAAGGTTAAGTGTAAATTGATGAAATGTTTGCCATGCTGTGGCGACTTCAAAACTGATGTTGAAAATTGTTCCTTGACCGCTATTTTCAAAATGGCCGCCAAAAAAAGGCGGGAAAATTCAACATTGTCCGATTTCAATGAAATTTGGTTTCCAAATCGGTCTTGATGTCATAACTTCAAAACTGATGTTAAAAATTGTTTGTTGACCACCATTTATAAAATGGCCGCCAAAAAAGGCGGGAAAATTCTACATTGTCCGATTTCAATGAAATTTGATTTCCAAGTAGATATTGATGTTGCGACTTCAATACCGATGTTGAAAAATGTTTGGTGACTGCCATTAACAAAATGACATCTCGACTTCAAAACTGGTGTCGAAAGTGGTCCTTAGCAAAAACTTTTTGGTAAAAAAAGCCCAACAAAGAAATAGAGTAAAACATGATCAGACTTTTAAAACAGTTCAAGATATATGAGGTGTTTGAGCTACAAAAGTTTGAGAAACTGAAGATCAACTGTATAACTTACAATGTTACCTTGATTGTGGCAACTGAAAGCCAGGTGAGCGATACAGGCTCCTGGGAGCCTCTGGTTGTGAATTTCAGGGTTTGCTTAAACCACAAAATTAAAATTCCAACATAATGTATATTTTCCTTAGGAGTTGAAACAGTTATATTTATGAAAACCACAAAAATTGATGTCCACGAATAAAAGTACTTCCACAGTATTACATTTATTTTAAAGGGTCAAATCAAAAGACTGAGCAAAATTGAATTGAACTTGCTGTTTCAATATTTTTTATCTGATTATGTGACAAGAATGTCTGTGTACAACACTTTGTTGTTCTTTATCCAAATGACTCACTTGGAAGACAAGAGTAATCTTAGTCTTTATATCAATAGATGATGGAGCATGACAAGTTCTGCAGAGTAGGATAAGGTTTCAGTGTTGATGATTATTTTCCTTGTTCCAAAAAAAGAAATACATTATGATCTCGTGAATCTAAGTACAGTCAAACCGGCCTTAGTGACCACCTCTATCAAGCAAAGAACTGCCTTATCTGATCCTATTTTTAATATCCTTTCATAGTTCCCTTTTGTAAATTGAACCTGTATTAAAAGACCTGTCTTATTTTACCTTATTTTGAGGTTCCTTTGGAAGGTCACGTAAGACAGGTTTGACTGGATATAATCCAGCGTCATAATCACAAAAGATAGAGACAGTAGACAAAAGAAAAGATTGTTGACTGATGGAGGCCAAAGGCTAAAATATCTTAGATGCTAAATCAAAAGTTTTTGTCATACACAGACACAGACCATAAGATACCCTATTGAATTGGAGCTAGTCAATGTATAGATTGGAAAAAAAAATCAACATGGACACTGCACAGGGCTACGACAAGTATTGAAAACTGTGTTTGTTGAAACCATTATAATGTTCAAATACACCCTACCACTCCCCTTTCCAAAGATTATGAACTTCAGTTCCTTGGGTAGTGATTTAAGAGTAGAATTTTTTCATGCTCCAAGTTTACCTGCTAAAATATTTACATTATAGACTTCCATTGTAAGCCATCACTTCTACGACCGACAATCCATGGCGGATCAAGATATTCCAAGGAACTTGAGAATCTACAAAAACGGCTCCATTTTCCAGAAGAAGTGGCCATTATGCTGACAAACGTTGAACATGCATTATTTAACAGTATTCTTCCATCACACTATATAAGACAGGTTACGACAGATTTATCACGAGGATCTGCTGTCTACAGGAAAAATTCAAGCGTGGAAGATCTCATACAAAGGTTCAATGAGGTAAAATATTTATTAAAAAAAACTCATATAAATCTACTGGTTGCTGGTAGCCATTTGAACCAACAAATTTGACCCTATCAGATTTCACATTAGAACCTCTTTGTGAACTCCACAGACCTCTTTTCAGTTGCTCATTATCCTCATCAAACTTTTTTAGGCTGAGTTGAAAACATTAATGATTTCTGTAGTCAATGCAAGGTCTGCACAAGCAAATCTTGGAGCCAACTTCAAATTATCTTTCATATAATTCAAAGTTAACACACATAAGATATAATTATTCAAAATCTTTTTTGTCCCTGTAAACCTTTAATTGATGAGTTATCCATTGAAAATTCTAAAATTTAGGATGTTGATTGATTAGGTCAACATATAGGTAAATATCATGATGCCACTGTAATTGTCAAGGTCACAGATCATTAGTTACTTTATTCATAAATTTTATGATTTAAACATTGCTATCTCAACCATTGTTGTGATTGAGTGTTTTGCAGTGACTTTGTATTTAATGGATTGTTCTCATTCATCCTTATTAATCTTATTGTATACAGACGGTAACCCTTTGTTATACTTCCGGATTAGTTATGTGATAAGAATGTTTACAAATGATTGAGAATTATATAATTATTATACAAATCAATGATCCAGTTTTACACCAAGTAGAAATTTTTTTTTCATTTTGCATTCTGCATAGCTCACCAGGAACATAGTTCTAACATTGAACCCAATTGGAAAACGCATTCATTAATCTTCTCCTTTTAAACTGCTGAGCCAATTCAAACCAAACTTGGTCAAAATAGTTTTTATGTGGTCCCCTGCAAAGAAAAATTGTTTTTCAGGTTCATACTTTATCAGGGATGTGATACTTCCGCGGAATCGCGGATTTCCTCGGGTCCGATACTGACTGATTCCGTTATTATATGTATTTTTATACTTCCGCCAGGCTGATTTCCGGTTATTTCCGCGGGTCATCAAATGTATGAATCTCATCCCTGTTTATCCAAGATAGCTGCCATTAGGGAACATAGTTTAACATTTGCTCCTATGGTAAACACTTAGAAAGGTTTTCTCCCCTTCTGAGCCTATTGGAACTTTAGTTTAAAAAAGGGTACTTTAACATAAACTGTTTATGTTAGTCAAGTCCAGGTGAGTGCGATACAGGGTTTTGAGAGCCTCTTGTTCATTTGGAGAATTATATGTTTTTATGAAAAAGAATCAGAGGTTTGGAGGTTAACACAGTTCGAGATTAGAGTGTCCCTTTTCAAGTGCTTCCTTTTTAGAGCAGTTCTCCAGTTTATTAGGGCCCGGCATTCAGATGCGGGTGCCCTATAGGTTTCACTTTGTCTGTCTGTCCATCTGTCTGTCCGTCAACAATTTTTTAAGGCAGGGTCTCTGCCTTCTAACTGTTAGGTAAAGCCATCTTGAAAATAGTCTGTTTCATCCAGACTCTTACATTTAGGAGATTACTTTATGAAAAGAGTCCGAGTGATCCAGAAAAAACGCGTACGGCTTACCAGTTATTCATACGAAGGCACAAAAAATAATCCATTCATGTGGCAGTACTGTGTCCATTTCATGATCAACTAGATCGTTTTATGTGTGTATTGTATTTATTTAATGCCTTTTAAAAGATACAATGTTTTTTTTTAAATCTCAGAGGACTTAAATTGATATTGGAAATTCACGATTCGGTTCATTCATAAAAAAATTCCTGTGGCGCGCAGTTTTTATGAATGGATACATAGTAACTAGTAACTTCTAGTTTCGCTGTTGTAACCAGAGTTGTTAACCCTCCCGGTCTCGCCGTGAGGCTACTGGTTTCGGTAGCCGGTCTCACGTCTACCGATAAGCCTCTGAAAGCTCCCGATATTAAAATTTTCTCTCAAAAATATTTTTTTCGTTACACCGGAAGTAAATATTGGCTGTTCCAATCACACCCTGCGAAGTAAACAAAGGCTGTTCCATTCACATCCCGTCTTACGAGATTACGCAAGAACACGAATCAGCTGTGTATTGACGACAAAATGGCGTCGCCTCCGCGAAAAGGGAAGAGATATAATTCAAAATTCCAAAATAAATGGATAAAAGAGATGGACTTTTTGAGCAAGAGTGATAAATATATACACGCAGTGTTTCTGTTGTGTGGCATAACCTTTTCCGTAGTGCACGGAGGATGGAATGACGTTGTTCGCCATAGAGAAACAGAGGGAAACAAACGTAGTGCTAGACTTCGGACTCAAAATGCTGAAATTCTGTTTACATTATTCACAGGAACTTCGGTGTTTTGTTATTTGTAGCTGAGCACAACCTACCATTCTCAGTAGCTTGCACTGATGAGGCATAAGTTGTCGAAATGCCCATATGTAGATAGTAAATTTACAGTGACTT
>MJUU01059094.1:77945-93200 GCA_002080025.1 Modiolus philippinarum | reverse complement strand
CAGAAAAATTGTAGAAACTAGGTCGTTGATATATCCTGCAGAGCTTTGACGTTTTCACATTATGACGTCATAAAAGCTCCAAGCAACGACAGAATGTTATAACAACCAAAGGTTGAGGCAAAATTCAAATTCGACATTTTTAGAGAATTTCGGTCAAATTATTCACCCAGTTTCAAAACCTTTGCCAATAAAATGATAAAAAAAACTACAAAACATGTTTTTAAGCTGAAAATTGCTAAAAAGGCGAGAATGGCATGTATGTCGAATTTCCCGCGCAACTTTGGGAGAATTTGAAAATTCAGTTCAATAATTACAAATCTAAAATGCAAAATATAGGATGATAAACAAGTTATCGGGCTTTTGACAGCTGATGTATTGTAAAATATCACCCCGTTCGCCAGAATACGAAGCTTGGGGCTCGTTCGCTATGCTCATTCGCCCGTTTGCTTCATATTCTGGCTCACGGGTTGATATTTTACGATATATTGCTGTCAAGAGCCCGATAACATATACAGGAAGGTTGTCTAGCACCCATAGAAATGATTTTTGGTCTCAGAATTTTCAAAATGGCTGCCCTTGCCATGGAAACTGGAAAAAGGCGGGAAAATTCAGATGAAACTTTATATAGCTTAGTCTTGGTTAGTACATGTTAGTCTGCCATATGGCTTTTGATCTTGACCTCATTTTCTCATGTTTCTCAATAAAACGCAAGTGATATGTCACTGATATTTTGTATATAGTTTGGTTTTGTTGGTACATGTCAGTCTGCCATTTGGTTTTTAATTTTTACCTCAATGCCATGGTCCAGTGCCTTGGTTAAGTTTTTTTGCACAGTCTGTTTCTCAATAGACGAGTTTCCAATTGGTGAAATTCCCTGAAAAGTTTGACGTCACAATATAGATTTTTGGACGTCATGATGTAACGTGATGCAATTTACTCTGATTGACCCCAGGTCAATCGGGGTAGTTCATTCATAAAAAGAAATTGGAAATTGGTCTATGGCTACAAGTGGTAAGTCAATGATATTTAGTATATAGTTTGGTCTTGATTAATACATGTCAGTCTGCCATATGGCTTTTGACCTTGACTTAAATTTTATGCTATACTGAACATTGTTAAAATTTTCTGATTAGACCAGTTTCTCAATAACTGTAAGTGGTAGGGCAGTGATAATTGGCAGTGAGATTGCTCTTGAGTAGTACATGACTGTCATATGGGATTTGACTTTGACCTCAGTTTTATGGTTCAGTAAACATGGTAAAGTTTTTCATATTAGATCACAGTCTATTGAACTTGTTAAGATTCTCAGGCCAAACCCATTTAATTCTCTGTTTGGTGTCAACTTTATTTTTGAAATGTCAGAGGGTATGAGGCAAACAAAGAAAAATAAAAAACAAAGAAAGAATTTTGGAGAATAACACACTTTGATGTGACCGATGTGCATTGAAAGTCAGTTTTCAGAATTCAATTGAATCCAATGAAGATATTTATTCATCATAGCTAACTTTTTTTCCAATTTCAGTTTATGTTAGTCCTTTAAAAAAAATTCTTAGATTACTTTATATTTGTGGTCTTCTTAAATGTAGGTTCAAAACCATCTTAATCGCAAAAACGAAAAACATCCCTTGTTTGTTTTGTTATGATATCAGACATACTTGTCTTGGCCTCACAATCTATTTGTTGTAGGTCCATTTTATTTTGTACGGAGTTTGGTCTTAGGTAGTACATGACAGTTGACCATATGACTTATGTCTGTGACCTCAATTTTATGGTTTTACTCATCAGTTTCAGCGACCAAGCAGGATGGGGAGACATCTGTTATGGTCCACATTTGTATAAATTAAGAGTTCAATGTTCACAGCCCTCATTTATAATAACAGATATTCTATATTATTGGTTATCAACTCAAATTGCTATATAAGGTTGAAAATAAAATGTACTTGCAATGCAAGACTTTTATAAATATTATTTCTATTTAATTTGTAAACAGTAAGTCAAAACCAAGCATCATAATCATCTAATTATGGTACTTTATTCAATTTACTACAATAGTAAATACCATTTCTCAATTTAATAGCCTGTTGAAACCAGTGCATTTTGTGTCAATTATACACCATACTGATCTTATTGGCAGCTGAAATAGATAATATAACACCATTGGTTGCAAAAGATTGCTTTGTAAATGTTAATTTTAAATTCAGTTATTTACCCAACAGCTGCACATCTTTATATGTTTTCTATTTTTAGGAGTCAAGTCCAAAACTGCCTGGTAATAGTGCAATAACAGATAAACACTCAGGGATGCCAAAGTCATTTGATCTACAGAAAACTCTTAATTCTAGTGATCCAAATTTAGAACAGCTATTAAAAAGTGGGTCTGGAGAAAGACCACGTAGCCTCACTTTCAGTTTTACGAATTGTTATCGTTCTAAGAGAAGAAGAATGTTGTCACTAGGTATTCGTTCTACGGATAACAAAACAAGCTCAATTGCACATTCCACTCAGATGACATTCCTCGATTTCATTGACTTATTTAAAGCATTCAGTCTAAGATGTCGGAGAGATCTGAAAGACTTATTTGAACAGTTTGCATTGTCTTCTAAACCAAGCACTAAAGATGTTCCTCCGATACGTCCCGCAGGATATATACCTCCATCTGCTGATTATTGTAAGTATGGAGAAATAGAATTAAGAAATGACTTACTGTTTTAAATAGTTTACTATATAATGCTTTTTTATCATCTTCATTTTAAGGGCCTTATGAACAAGTGATTATAAGTAAGTTATTTAGTATACTTGGAAAAAAAGTCAAGTGAGAAATGTCTTTAGCCCTTTTCAACTATCAGTCTTTGCATTATAATGGAATTTATGAAGTCAGATTCCTCACAAAAGAGCATTTGGTTCTGGATGTTCTAATCTAGTGGAAAATAAATTGACAGATGGAACAAAGTGGCAGAATTAAATCCCAGTTACAGCTCATCATTCATTCAGATTCAATACAGTGCAAAAAAAGCTGTTTACGTTTAATGGGTTATAGACCACCCCCACCCTTTTTTTCCTGGAGCAGCTCTTTAGTACAATGAATGTTAATAAATGAAACAGAAATATCACAGGGGAAAAAAGATATAGACTAAGGCAGGAAATTATGATTGAAAATTAAATACTTTTAAAAATAATTGCACAAAACACTCAAATTTTGCAGAAAAACCAGTACCATATTTAAAAACTTACAGTTATTGCAGGATTAAACAAGTTTAAATTAATGAATATTTAACCTATTAATACATTTTTATAGGTGTTATTACAAGANCCAGTTTGCATGAGCTACAAGGGGTCAAAGGGGCCAAAATTGCAAATTTGCTGATTACCTGAAATTTTTATTTTTCATCGGATTTCGATGGGATTTTTTTCTTTGAATTCCTCTTGATATAAGCTTTCAGTAGTATGTCAACGGATTTTGCGTTGCTCTTACTGTTTCCGAGCTACAAGGGGTCAAAGGGGCCAAATTGCAAATTTTCGAAATATGTGAAATCTCTATTTTTCATCGGATTTCAATAGGATGTTTTTTCTTTGGATTCCTCTTGATGTAAGCTATCAGCAGTATGGCAGCGGATTTTGCGTTGCTCTTACCGTTTTCGAGCTACAAGGGGTCAAAGGGGTNTCACTAACAATCTTAGTATCTCTTTTGTAAGATTTTAAAACAATTTCTCTTACTATTCTGTCAAGTTTTCACATGTCCTAGACAGTGTAGAAATATACAATCCTTAACTGCATCGAGTGAGAAACAACATTTCTACACTAGAAATAGTTAAATTTTCAAATGTTTAAAAGTGAGGCTTGCAGAGCGTTTAAAATGTTTGAAATTTAATGTCTTTTTTCACGAGATACTGTTGTGGATTTTATTTCTCAAATGATTTCAAGGAGATTTTGGACAAAAAAATGACCCCACTTTTCTGACATTCTGAAATAAATGTTTTGTTATTTATCGTAAGGTCATCGGGCATGGTCGCCTTTTTTCATGGCGTCACAATGGTAAAATCGGAAAACGCAAACATATTTGACATCATAATTGAATTTCAGCCAGTTACTTGCTGAGAACAGCCTTCTCTCTAGAGAGGAGAAAGGATTTTCTTACACTGCTCAGGAAATGTGAAAACGGGACAGAAATTAGAGAAAAATACTTTCCTTACGCAAGTGAGAGAACAAGTCTTTAGTCATTTGGTATGGTGAAGATCTTGGCCATCAGCTACATGTGTATGGTAAGGCTAAATTATAAATCCTTGCTGATAAATAAAGAACTAAACAAGTCGCACAAAAAAAGCATCATTCAACATACTTTCATATCTTGTTTTATTGTATTAATTTAAAAATAAAATACAATGAGGTCATTATTTGAAACATTGAATATGAAATTTGGCCTATCTTGATAAGTAAATGTTCAAATGTTTCAAACCTCTGCAAACAATTTAGAAATTATTTGAACTTAACAAGTCTATGATGTTACTTTCATAACTATGTGCTTATTTAGGAATTGTAAAAACTAATCAAATTCAGCAATTGATGACACTAAACCTTACCCAAAGCCAATATGCTTATCCTTACTCCCCAAATGGTTACTAACTGTTTAATACATGTATTCACTACCAGGATTGAGGACTTATTTATTTTCAGAGACATGAACAAGATCCAGTATTACGTAACAATTACTGTTTGTCTTTCGAAGGATTTGCTCGGTTTTTGATGGACAAGGATAACTACGCCTATATCTACGAGAAAACAAAACACAATGATGAGGTAATGGTAGTAAGTTTCTTATTATCCATTCTACTGACTGGATTACTGGGTATCAGATATGTCTTATTCAACCCAATGGATTAATCCAGATTTTCATTCTCATTTCTCATAAACAACAGTTGAATCAGTCAAAAGTGTACAGTATGAGGTCAATGTCCTTATAAATATCATGTAAACCTATCTGAAATGCTATGAAGAACAATCTGAGCATATCGTAAAAGTCATTGGAACACCCCACAAAAATTCCACAGCAAGTTATTTGTTCATATTAAAAATATTTTAACCAAAAAGAACATGTAGAACAATAACAGGGTCCTTGTTGAAGACATTTAAACAAATCAAAACTGTTCAGAAAGAAAACTGGGAAACCATGTGTAAAGACTGGTAAAACAATTTTGAGAAAAAGCTTGGTATCCCCATAAATAGCATAGTTATAAAAAAATATGTTCAAAACAAGCTCAATTAATGTTCACATAAACAACAAATGAAAGAATCACAAATATTCAGAATATGCTCAGTATCCTCACTGCCATCCATATATGTAAAGCATGCTTTTGTACAAAGTACATTGAAACTTGTCCTTACTAAACTTGTTTGGAACTGGCATTTTTATTTCTTGCTCAACAGGTGTTAACATAAGTTGAGAATATGTAGATATTGATAAAAAGAAATCTTGTCAAAGAAAAATATAAAGATATTTATATGCAAGAATCTTACCAAACAAAAATGTTTACTGTGTAATTTCGATGGCTGGTACTGCAATGGCTTTAACATCATGGATGCATGAGTTGATTGAAAAAAAAAGAGATAACAGAAAACATCTGCAATTGCTGTTAATTACAATTACATACTACAACTGCCAGGGAACTTCACAGTAAAGATACAAATAAGACAAAAGACAAATGTAAACAATGATAGGAACTTGGGATAGCTAGACTTGGTACCAGCACTAGCAAAAACCAGTGTTAGAGTTAAAGCGATTAACAAACCTCCCGTTTCCCTACATTATAATACGAATAAAACACAATACAGGCAGACAACTAACTCCATGACCACAATCTTGAAAGGAGAGAAAATTATAATTATGTACGTTGGGTCAAAGTGTGCTCGCTGCTTATTTGCTGCCTATCTCAAGGAGCCTATAGCTAGTCTGTCATTAAAGCACTATCACACTACAGAAGAAAAATAGAACTAAAAACTTCCCAAAGGGTTTGATAAATAACAGTTTTATTGTCCCTTCACTGGTCTTTGAACATAATTCAACTCTGATAATTATGACATCATTTTAATCATTATAAACCAAATTGGAGTTTCATCGATATTTGTTGCATTATGCTTGCCTAGAAATGGAGAAGATCCAGTTCAAAATGGGCAATTTGTTGTCACTTTTAAATTTCTAGCTAACATTTTTAGTTCGCCTCAACGAAGTTGAGGGGACTGTTGGAGTACCCCCGGCGTCCGGGTCCACGATCATGTCTTCGTCCGCGTCCTCATTTTGGTATATATCTTGGTAACTATGCAGGGTAGGGTCATCAAACTTTGCATGTAGGTGCATCTTGGGTTGACTCACAGCCTCAAAGAAAATTAGGTCTCTCTGACCTACATTTTCTGCTTGAGTGGCTTCCATTTAAATTTACATCCAAGTTCATATCTCAGTAACTACACATAGTATGATCATCTAACAGTACATGTGCATGCATCTTCTGATGGTAGGTCAGCATCCAGGCAAAATTAGGTCACTTTTACCTACTTTTCCGCTTGAGTGACTTGCATTCAAGTTTACATCCAAGTTCAGATCTCGGTCACTGTACATGGTACAATCATCTAACCTTGCACATGCATGCATCTTTGATGGTAGGTCAGTACCCAGGCAAAATTAGGTCACTTTGACCTACATTTTCTGCTTGACTGACTTACATTCAAGTTTACATCCGAGTTCAAATCTTTGTCACTGTACATGGTAGGATAATCTTCCCTTGCACATGCATGCATCTCTGATGGTAGGTCAGCATCCAGGCAAAATTAGGTCACTTTGACCTACATTTTCCGCTTGAGTGACTTACATTCAAGTTTACATTTGAGTTGATATCTCAGTCACTGTACATGGTAGGATCATCTAACCTTGCACATGCATGCATCTCTGATGGAGGTCAGCATGCAGGCAAAATTGGATCACTTTGACCTACATTTTCTGCTTTAGTGACTTACATTAAAGTTCATGTCAGGGATCAGATCTCAAGTACTGTACATGGTAGGATCATCTTGCATGTGCATGTGCATGCATCTGTGATGGTAGCTCAGCATTCAGACAAAATGAGGTCACTTAAACCTGCATTTTACACATGAATGACTTCCATTAATGTATACATCCAAGTTCATAGCTCAGTAACTGTACATTGTTGGTTCAGGTAACCTTGCATATGCGTGCAATTTTTGATAGTATGTCAGCATCCAGGCAATATTTTGTGCTGCGACAACGTTCCATAACAAGGCGAACTTTGTAATTGTTGATAACCTATGTTTATGTGTAAGGCAACTTAAGAACTGTCGAAATTGTCATGTTTAGATATGTGATATCGTAGAAAATAGCAGTATCTGTGTTAAACGTACAAAAAACTTTGTCTGTAGGTTTGGGGAATGTATAAGGTGTTCAGCTGTAATATATCTACAGAGAATAATATTACATCCACCACATGGCAAGGATTAAGACTTTTAGACCAATGATATTAGATATTTCGATTAAAAAAAAGAAATGAAAATATTTAAATTATTATTATTTTGTTTTTACAATATTCTTGTATTTTATTTACAGGATATGGAACAACCACTGTCTCACTACTACATTGCCTCATCTCACAATACATATCTAACAGGGCACCAGTTAACAGGAGAATCATCTACAGAGCTGTATAGTCAGGTACATTTATATATATTATTTTATTTTACTCTCTGCTTTAGCAGATGGTGAATAGTGATCATAGTGTCTGTCGGTTCGTCCGTCTGTTTGTTCGTCTGCCTGCCATATGGTACCTACTTTGTGGCGACAACTCTTTAGACCACTTGATGAAATTCAATAAAACTTTCACAGAATGTTCAATAAATATTGCCATTGTGCACCAACTATTTGAAAATTTGATTCGATTTTTCTTCTGGAATTCAACGGAGGAGCAGGAGTATGATATTAGTGAGCTTTGCTTGCATTTTTCTAGTTTTAAGTAGAAAAAGTGAGTTATAGGATGGACAGGAAGAGAAACATATACAGCTTTAAGATAACAATACTGGAACAAATGAAGCAACCACCATTGTCATTACTGAAAATAAACTCACAGAAGTAGTTTAAGAATCTTTAGTCACTAGTGGAAGTGTAAGACAAGGAATTTCTCATAGGTAAGATTTCTGGTCTGTCCAAGGCATTTGCAATCTATCTGAGAGTGTCTGAGATTTTTTTGTCTTGCACTTTCATTAGTGTTTTATTTTATTTCTCATTGTATTCTCTCTAAAAATATACCAACATCCACTTAGAAATGTCATCTTCATCCTCATCTGTTTAATGAAGGAGTTAAGTCCCCTGTTGCAATGTCATGAAATCTGGAAAAAAAATGCCTGAGCATGCCATGATTGCAAAGGATTTTTTTTTTTTGCATTCACCTATGAAAAATTATTCAAAGGATAACAAATTTGATAACATGTTGAATTATATACATGTGATTACAAATGAGAACATTTGCAGACTTTAGACTATTTTAGCAAAACAATATTTGCTGTTTAACTGCACATGATTTTTTTTGCACTAGTATATTAATATAATTTCTTTTGCAAAATGATTTTTTATGTTAACCGTTTAAGGTTTTACTACTTGGATGTCGCTGTGTAGAATTGGACTGTTGGGATGGTGATGATGGCATGCCAATCATTTATCATGGACATACACTAACCACAAAGATCTCATTTCGAGTAAATATTATAGTTAATAGCCATTACATTCTACAAGTTGATGAAAGGATGAACTGCATTATTGTTGAAAATAATTTGTTCTGTCTCAAAAAAATTAACTTATTACTACCTTTCTTGAAATTTCTGTCTAAAATTGGATTTTAATACAATCTACAAACATTTATTTTGCTTATTTTTGTCTTGCCTAGGTTTGGGGAAAAGAGAGTTTCAGGGAGATCTATACTTAAAGAATTTGGAATTTGGGGGGGGAAATGATCTTTCAAAATCTGTGGTGTTAAGTGAAGTCACAAATGAAACAAAGGGTATAAAAAACAAGGTTTCACTTTACATGTAATGTAAGTTTGTAATAATTTATAACCCTCGGTAGTGGCGATTCTACATACATGTATATGAAATAGAAAAATTAACTGAAATATCAGAATTTGAAGATTTTTTGTGTCAGACCCTGGAATCATTTACACCTTTCCTTGAATTGCGATACAGTTTTTCAAAGATGTCCTGTTTTGTATTAATATATATTTGGTTTTTTTCTTGAAATAACAAAAGCAAGTCATTTTCCAGTTATTCTTGTTTAACTATTTTGAAGAAGTGACAAACCTTGTATGAGATTATAACAGAATTTTGCCAATGAAATATGTTTTAGTTTAAGAAAACAATTCCTAGTTCTACATTGATATCAATTTTTTAGGCAACCATTGAATCTATTTACATGTTTATTTTTGTAGGCAGCCGTTGAAGCTATTAATAGAAGTGCCTTTATCACATCACCATACCCAGTCATTCTGTCAATAGAAAACCATTGTTCTGTACCACAACAACAGAAAATGGCACACATATTCACGGTAAGTAAACACATTAAACTGAAAAAAAAACAACAAATATAATCAAATTTCATTGCCTCAAATTTGGATTCACTTGAAGTCTCTAACTGCAGTGCACCTTCTTTATATCGCCACCTTTGGGACCAGGGAAATTTTTGGAGATCACTGAGGGGGGAGATGTTTCGAGGGAATAAATTATATAGAAACAATATAACTTTTCGAAAAATGGATCTTGAAAATGGGTGACAATAAGCGTGGGACTGCCGTTAAAGAGGGGCTGTATAATGACGGAGCACTGTATTGTGGTTCCTCATTGATAAAAATGAGAGACTCAAGCCTACCTGTAATGTAAATCATACTGTTACACCTGTTAAAGGGTTCATTGATCATGTACATAACCCAAGCCTATGTTACAGAAGGCAGGTGTAAAAACTGAAGCTATTCAATAATTGTTTGTTTATTGTCATATTTATTGTAAGTAGATCATCAATTTGATTTGTTGAAATGGATCTTAGATATTTGTCAACCAGTTGGATTTTCTTTCTGGACAATAATAATATTACTATAACCTTACTTCTACAGACACTGAATGATTTCTGTAATTGGTTAAACTTTGATATCTATAACTGTTTCCCATGATCCCTTTGATTTCTTCCATTGAGGTTTCAGACATTCAGTTATCTTCAGTTTCACCATGATCCCTTCGAGTTCTTCCATTGAGGTTTCAGACATTCAGTTATATTCAGTTTCACCATGATCCCTTCGAGTTCTCCCATTGAGGTTTCAGACATTCAGTTATCTTCAGTTTCACCATGATCCCTTCGAGTTCTTCCATTGAGGTTTCAGACATTCAGTTATCTTCAGTTTCACCATGATCCCTTCGAGTTCTTCCATTGAGGTTTCAGACATTCAGTTATATTCGGTTTTACCATGATCCCTTCGAGTTCTTCCATTGAGGTTTCAGACATTTAGTTATCTTCAGTTTCACCATGATCCCTTTCAGTTCTTCCATTGAGGTTTCAAACATTCACTTATCTTCAGTTTCACCATGATCCCTTTCAGTTCTTTTATTGAGGTTTCAAACATTCACTTATCTTCAGTTTCATTGTCTAAACAATAACATTTTGTCAAGAATTCCTCATGTAAACAATAAACAAAGACTGTCCACTTACTTTTTTATGCCTCCAAGAGTCTAGCAGGCAGAAATGAAGAGTTAATAATTGCATACATGTCTTTTGCAAAACATTTTTTTCCATATTAGAGTGTATTTGGAGACAAGTTAGTGACCAGCTTTCTATTTGAAAGTGACTTTTGTGAAGATCCACAACTACCATCACCAAATCAACTGAAATACAAAATACTCATAAAGAACAAGAAAGCAAGAGACCAGGAAGGATTTTCTTTGAAAAAGGTAAATATAGCATATTGTAATCTTGAGTCATATTGGCATTCTGTTGATTTCAGTTTGAAATATTGGCTTTATTTTCATATTTCTGTTATTTTTTTATTTCTTCTAGAATTCATTTTATGTTCTACTCCAGTGTTAATGTTTCTATAATATGTATGATTTTAAGTAAAAAAAATCATACAATATTTTTGCTATGTTATAAATGTGAATTCACATTTTATAGGTACCTTCCTGTCCACGAACAAACAGTATGGCATCAACAGATTTTGATGAAGATGATGATGATGAAGAAGACGATGATGAATTGACTGAGGGTAAATAGTAAAAACACATCTTTTGCAAGATTGTTGTCACAACTTTACATTGAAAAACATTTCATATGCCCAAAACAGAAAAGTTAGAAAACTTATCTGCTATCCGACTTAACTTCTGTATATTTGTATGGCTGGATGTTGGCTTACAAACACATGCCTTTCAGGTTTGGTATGTCATTGTTCATAGTCTTTTGATGCTTAAAAATATAATTTATTGAAAACTAATGCATTAAATTGAGAAATTTATGCCTGAAAATTATAGAAAGTATGAAAAATGAGAAGTGAAACAGATATTGTACATGATTAGGTTTCACTGTTAATTTGTGCCTTATTATGTGTAATATTTAAGTATTTTTATCATCAATTATCATAATTTTTGTAGGGTGATTCTGGTTACAATGGCAGCAACCACAATTGTTTAATTTCTTGCATCTGTTTAACATGAACTACTACTGGTAGCCCACCCAAATTGGTATGCAGTAGCATTAACATATGTACATAACAGTTTCAGTGGCATTTTATGTCTATGCCCCGAAGTCACACTCCTTTAACTAGAAAATATTTGTACTGCTTTTCTGTTCATTATTTCTTTCATCTGTTTAACATCAACCACTCAAGGTAGCCCATTGAAATTTGGTATGCAGGTGCATTATTGTTAGTACAGATCAGTTTCAGTGGCATTCTATGTATATGCCCCTGCAGTCGTGCTCCATTGACTGTGAAATTTTGCACTATTTTCCTATTTATAGTGTTTATCAGTTAATCTTAGTTACTTGTAATTGACATACAGTTGTGTACTGAGGATTGCATACCGATTCCACATCCAGGTGGTGACCTGATCTGTAAGTCATGCATGAATGATAATGTCATGATTTTAGCATGCAGGTAGTACACACAATTTAAGACTTGGATTGCATTGTAATGGCTGCCAATGTAGATAAATGGGCAGAGGCAAGCATTGCATGGGCCAGGGGAGACATATCCTATGTGTATTTATGTTTTGCACAGATTCCATTTGTGTTGATATTTTTCAGAAAAAGAACAACTTCGTACATCAGTTGACAGTCAAGATAGTCAAACAGGGGACCAGGATGAGCGTGGTAGAAGTAGTACACCATCTGATTACCAGGTCAGGTAAGTCAAAACATTAATCTGAACATGGAAGGAGTGTAATGGTGGACTTGATGCCAGAGCATAGTTTCCATATATTGTGCAGTAGTGAGGTACATTAATGTGTTGGCATTAAAGTCCATCAGTAACTGTATGAATTGAGAAGAATAGGGTGCCTCCTATTGCAATAATAAAATATAAATCATTATAAGCTTTACCATTTCTAACAGCTGAACTTCTGGTAAAGGCAATTTTATAGGATTGATGGGTGAATGGTTAAAACCTAGGATGTCATTATATGACGCAGAGTTGGATAAATTGAGAGGTCAGGATGTGATAATAGATATGATGTTGACATCATTTTGAACACTTTTATATGTAAATAAAGAACTGCATATTTCTAATTTTAACTATATAATAAAACACCAGAGTGATAGTCAGTCTATGAACCTCATAATGTGTTGAACTTTATAATAGCAATCATGGTCTTTATTAACCTGAAAACTCAAATAATCACCTTGACCAATATTGGTTTACAGAACAATAAAAAAGCTTATTCACCACTGCAAAAGGCCATAATTGTGTATTAAATATACATGTAGGAATTAAGAAAATATACATCATACAAGAAAATAAAAGGATATATTTTAGACCTCCAGTGTGATATAAATAAAAATAAGTGACTCTGTTTTCATATGGTGGTTTTGAATGTTACTTTTGACATGGTTGAAAAAAGCAACTTTTGGCCAATTAAAGTTAGCATAAATTTTATATTTGTTATTTTTGAGATGATATTTATTTCATCTGCTGACTAAAATTATTCTCTTGGTTGACTGATCATTGCACAAGATTTTCTGTTTATAAACCTACAGGCCTTCGTCTGGATCTTTCAGTGAGAGAACCGGCCGTGGATCCAGGATACAGTCAGATGATTGGCACTTTGAAGATGAACCTCTTGACAAAACACCAAGTAAATCCAAACAGAANGCCACCAAATGCAGTTGATCATATCTTGCCGTCATTTTGATTCCATAATTTTACTTGAGTTATTGGACTTTATCGACTTTACTGCCGCGGCGGGGGACATAGCTACGCGTAGCAATCTTGTTGAGATGATATTTATTTTATCTGCTGACTAAAATTATTCTCTTGGTTGACTGATCATTGCACAAGAT
Organism: Modiolus philippinarum; assembly: GCA_002080025.1. Taxonomy (NCBI): domain Eukaryota; kingdom Metazoa; phylum Mollusca; class Bivalvia; order Mytilida; family Modiolidae; genus Modiolus; species Modiolus philippinarum. Next base: position 79,624 of record MJUU01059094.1, on the reverse strand, counting down.
TTTCTGTTTACAAACCTACAGGCCTTCGTCTGGATCTTTCAGTGAGAGAACCGGCCGTGGATCCAGGATACAGTCAGATGATTGGCACTTTGAAGATGAACCTCTTGACAAAACACCAAGTAAATCCAAACAGAATAAGAAGACCAGTCAAATTGCCAAAGAGTTGTCAGATCTAGTCGTTTATTTCCAGGCCATCAAATTTCGAGGTAAAAAGCATTTTTCCCATAAAGATTAATTTGATTTGTACATCTACAATTCAGTTCACTTAAGATTATGAATAACAATAGATCATAAAATAAGATATGAAAAAGTCTAATTCATGCAGTACGATCATGGAAGTTAATTTGACAAAAAATTTTCTTCAACAGTGCTCAGTTCGTTAACAGAACTAAAACATCAAAGTGAAGGACACAACTTGTATTTTAAACATTATTGTTATAAATAATCATTATAGATAATTCTGGACATATGGGATATCGATTTTTTTAGGAGGTGAAACATTGGGAAATCAATGGTTATCGTATGGAAAAGACCCAAGTACAAAATCTGATTCTTTCAAAATTATTTTTATACCCCCCGCAAACGAAGTTTGGGGGGTATATAGGAATCACCATGTCTGTCCGTCTGTCTGTCCCCTTTCGTGTCCGGAGCAGAACTTTTGTACCGTAGCACCTAGGATTATCAAACTTGGTGTGTGGATGCATCATGGGAAGACGATGTTTCGGGTACCAAAATTAGGTCACTGTGACCTTGACTTTGACCTTTGACCTTTATGATAGTAAAACCATGTGCATTTCGTGTCCGGAGCAGAACTTTTGTACTGTAGCACCTAGTATTATCAAACTTGGTGTGTGAATGCATCATGGGAAGACCATGTGTCGCATACCAAATTTAGGTCACTGTGACCTTGACTTTGACCTTTGACCTTTATGATAGTAAAACCATGTGCATTTCGTGTCCAAAGCAGAACTTTTCTACCGTAGCACCTAGGATTATCAAACTTGGTGTGTAGATGCATCATGGGAAGACGATGTGTCGCGTACCAAATTTAGGTCACTGTGTCCTTGACTTTGACCTTTGACCTTTATAATAATAAACCGATGTGCATTTTGTGTCCGGAGCAGAACTTTTGTACCATAGCACCTAGGATTATCAAACTTGGTGTGTGGATGCATCATGGGAAGACGATGTGTCGTGTACCAAATTTAGGTCACTGTGACCTTGACTTTGACCTTTGACCTTTATGATAGTAAAGCCGTGTCCGGAGCAGAACTTTTGTACCATAGCACCTAGGATTATCAAACTTGGTGTGTGGATGCATCATGGGAAGATGATGTGTCGCATATCAAATTTAGGTCACTGTGACCTTGACTTTGACCTTTGACCTTCATGATTGAAAAACCATGTGCATTTCGTGTCCGGAGCAGAACTTTTGTACCGTAGCACCTAGGATTATCAAACTTGGTGTGTGGATGCATTATGGGAAGACGATGTGTTGCGTACCAAATTTAGGTCACTGTGACCTTGACTTTGACCTTTGACCTTTATGATAGTAAAACTGTGTCTGGGGCAGAACTTTTGTACCGTAGCACCTAGGATTATCAAACTTGGTGTGTGGATGCATCATGGGAAGATGATGTGTCACATACCAAATTTAGGTCACTGTGACCTTGACTTGA
>MJUU01059094.1:63914-76371 GCA_002080025.1 Modiolus philippinarum | reverse complement strand
GCATCGCCATTTTGATTGGTCAAATTTTACAGGAGTTATGGGACTTTATCGACTTACTGCATGCTACAGCTTAGGAACATTTTGTGGGCACAACTCCTCAGAAACCATTGAACAGATTATGCTGAAATTTAGTTTGAATATTTGCCACCATATGTACTTGATCATATTATGCTGCTATTTTGATTGAACAAATTTTACATGAGTTATGGGACTTTATCGACTTAATGCATATTACAACATAGGAAGACTTTGTCGACACACCTCCTCAAAATCCAATCAAGGGATTTTGCTCAAATTTTGCGTAGCTGTTTGCCACCAAATGCAGTTGATCATATCTTGCCGTCATTTTGATTCCATAATTTTACTTGAGTTATTGGACTTTATCGACTTTACTGCCGCGGCGGGGGACATAGCTACGCGTAGCAATCTTGTTGAGATGATATTTATTTTATCTGCTGACTAAAATTATTCTCTTGGTTGACTGATCATTGCACAAGATTTTCTGTTTACAAACCTACAGGCCTTCGTCTGGATCTTTCAGTGAGAGAACCGGCCGTGGATCCAGGATACAGTCAGATGATTGGCACTTTGAAGATGAACCTCTTGACAAAACACCAAGTAAATCCAAACAGAATAAGAAGACCAGTCAAATTGCCAAAGAGTTGTCAGATCTAGTCGTTTATTTCCAGGCCATCAAATTTCGAGGTAAAAAGCATTTTTCCCTTAAAGATTAATTTGATTTGTACATCTACAATTCAGTTCACTTAAGATTATGAATAACAATTGATCATAAAATAAGATCTGAAAAAGTCTAATTCATGCAGTATGATCATGGAAGTTAATTTGACAAAAATTTTTCTTCAACAGTGCTCAGTTCGTTAACAGAACTAAAACATCAAAGTGAAGGACACAACTTGTATTTTAAACATTATTGTTATAAATAATCATAATAGATAATTCCGGACATATGGGATATCGATTTTTTTAGGAGGTGAAACATTGGGAAATCAATGGTTATCGTATGGAAAAGACCAGAATACAAAATCTGATTCTTTCAAAATTATTTTTTAACATTAATTTTATGAATTCTTCTCATTATTTAAGCGTAAACGATGCTTTATATAAACTTTTAGCATGGAAATGAATTAAATATCAGCATCAAAAGTTGACCGATTTCATGTAAGGTGAGATGAATAATCTAGAAATCAACACCTCCCCCGAATGGCTTCCGATGAATTTATCTTATCTGTGATTGGTCAAATTATAGCTGTGATATCATCACGAAATTATCTATTGTCAGAATGTATGCTTAGCCATTTATGTTGTGTTAATTCATGTAGCGATCAAGGTCAAGATTTGAAAGTCAAATGTTGACTGAACATGTATCATTTATTTTACAGGTTTAACAATAAGCCCAAACACTTCTTTGAAGAAGAAAGGTATCAGAAGGAGTGGTATTCTCAGCAGTAACCCAAGTACACCCACCATCTTATCAGAAAAAAGTGAGATTAGTAGTGTGTCATCTAGTCTGATGCGACAAAGACGTCCTGATAGTGTCCCGCCATGTTACCAGGTCTCGTCATTGAATGAAAACAAAGCAAAGCAGTTATGTAGACGTAGTCCCATTGGAGTCATCAAATATCCTTTGTAAAACTACAATTTGCCATTGACAAATGTGATAATTTAATTGCTGTTTGTTGCTATATTGTAGCAAGGTCAAAAAGAAAAACAAATTGGTGATGAAACATTCTCAAATCAAAATACAATCATTGGCTATGAACTCAAAAATACACACTAGTAAAACAAAATTGTACAGTTTGGTCTTTTTAACTGTTAGATCATTCCTACATCTTCATGACTTCTAGATAAAAGTCACCAAAAATAATGGGGCAGGTAGAAGTCTTATATCTTATTTCTTATTCTGTCCAACTTTTAGATCAAGGAAGATTCTGACAAAAATCAAGGTCACCAGAAATAGTTTTATTTGTGCAACACCACTTCTTTTCAGTCCTGGAGACATTTTTTTTGCTGGAATTAAAATGATAGCAAAATTTAAATCTTAGATTTGAAAACTTAGAAAAAAAATTGAACAGACAGATTTTTGTGTGGTGGGCGTGGATGAGAAACTTTTTATTACCTTGATATGGCTTGAAAAGACAGATTTTTGTGTGGTGGGCATGGATGAGAAGCTTATTATTACCTTAATATGGCCTAATGCAATTTTGATTTTGATAATTTTGGCAGTAATGGTCATTCCAAAATTTCCAATAAATTGCTGAAATAAATTAGCAGTCATGGTTCAAGTCACAGGGGCGGGTAATGTTTAATGCCATATATATATATATGTATAAGAAGGAGAAGGGGATATAAGCAAAAGCCAAGTGAAGTTAAGAAAGTTTATATTTTATGAAAATATAATTATTTGGCAAACTTATCCGCAAGTTTGAGACAATTATTCCCATTAAAAGCTGCCGTTGTCTCACTTTGAAATATTGTGGTACATAATTTTTGGACTTCCTTTGTTTCCACATATATACAGGGATCGGTCTATAGATATCATATGTTACCGGCCCCTGTGGAAGGAGACAAATTTGTTGTATGATAAAGGTAATCCATGATGCCCAATACAGCAGAATTTGTCTAATAAGAGGCATTATGGAACCATAAAAATGTGTTGGATTATACAGCATGTCGAAATACAATGGTATTAAAAGCATTTAAAAGATTTATAAGAGACCAAAATTTAATGTAGGATTTTAGCAGATGACAGAATTAGACAGGTTCCACTGTATATTAAATTTGACAGATAGAGTATTTCCTGAATCAAGAACTTTCCTTAACCTTTTCTACTCATACCGAGAAACAGTTGATGAGAACTTACCCATCAGGAATGAGAATTGACTCTGCCAACTTTAATCCTGTCATCTTCTGGGCATTTGGACTACAGATGGTAGCACTAAACTATCAAACAGAAGGTAAGTAACAGTAAACATAGAAACAGAAGGTAAGTAACAGTAAACATAGAAACAGAAGGTAAGTAACAGTAAACATAGAAACAGAAGGTAAGTAACAGTAAACATAGAAACTGAAGGTAAGTAACAGTAAACATAGAAACAGAAGGTAAGTAACAGTAAACATAGAAACAGAAGGTAAGTAACAGTAAACATAGAAACAGAAGGTAAGTAACAGAAAACATAGAAACAGAAGGTAAGTAACAGTAAACATAGAAACAGAAGGTAAGTAACAGTAAACATAGAAACAGAAGGTAAGTAACAGTAAACATAGAAACAAGTTTTATTTTTGCACCTCCAATTTTCAGTGACAAAGTAAAGTCAGTTTCTAAAAAATTGTAGTTGGTAATTTAACACATTCAAAGTTGTCCAATGTCAAAATATTTCCTAGGTTGTCCCTTTTAAAAATTATGTCCAGCAGTGTACCTTATCTTAGATGGCCACCATCAGGAAAAATAGTTTAACATTAGACCAAGTTGGAAAAACCATTCAGATATCTTCTCAGAAATTACTGTTTGTAAGACATGTTCCAGATAAGGAATAGGTATTCTTGAGAATTCCTCTTGTTGTTAAATAGATTGTGGCTTGGAAAAACCATTCAGATATCTTCTCTGAAATTACTGTTTGTAAGCCATGTTTTAAATAAGGAATGAGTATTCTTGAGAATTCCTCTTGTTGATAAATAGATTATGGCTTTTAAGGTTGACATAAGTTTGTCAGTGACCATTTGATGTTTATGTTAATATGTTAATTTCTCAAATAAACAATTAAAGGATATGGAGTAAATAAGCAATGGAGCAATGCTTTTAATGCTGTTCTTCATCTTTAAGTCACCATGAGGCCTTCAACATTGGGCTTTGCTCATTACTCATAGTAAGTTCAGTATGGTCTCCTGGTGTGAGTGGAATTCATTGCTAAATGTGTAACAATGCTACATCAATGTACCTTTGCTTTTGATCATGAATGTGAGATCATCAACAATCATAAACATCACAATTGCTGTCATCCATTGCACCACAAAAAGACTAACAAAAAGCAATCACAACATTAAAAAACCACAGGACACTCATCCAGCTTTTTGTTGTGCATGAAAATATTTTAATAGTTTTTATGCCCCAACCACGAAAAGTCTGGGGCATATTGTTTTACCCTTGTCTGTCTGTTTGTCTGTTTGTTCATTTGTTCCTTTGTCCATCAGTACAAATAAAAACACAACTCTTGATGTTTTTAGAAGTTTTGCAAGCAAATTTAAACAACTTCATAGGAATCTAACTTGCAATGAGTAATCAAATTGGATGAAACTTTTACTGGAAGGTCTAGCACCCACAGAAATGATTTTTGGGTTTACAGTTTTTTTTAAATGGCTGACCTTGCCATGGAAACTGACAAAAAGCGGGAAAATTAAAAGTGTATCAAATTGGATGAAACTTTACAGAAAGGTTGCGTACCACACATAGAAATTATTTTAGGGCTCATCAAATGCAGATATGGTTGCTGCTCGAAATTATGAAAGGGAAGCAATTCACCTATGTGTATTTTCTAGAAAAAAAGGGATGTACAGGGTTCGCGCTGGGCTTCGCCAATGTCGCAATTTGCGATTTTATTTTCATTCTGGCGACAAAAAATCGTTCCTGGCGATTTTTTTGGCGACAACGTTTTTCAAATCAACTTGCCGGTATTATCCAATTTTTACCCTTCTTAGTTGAAACCTTTCATGATTTTTGTTGTTAAAATAATCATAGGTAATAATTAAATGTCAATTTATAGCCACTGGCAACAATAGTGTAGTCCATTGATTATTTCCGGTCATCTGTAGATTGCATTACCTGTTTATTTACCTGAGCACGTGCCAAAATGACTTGTGACAGATACAAGCCCAATCAAAGGAATTGAAAGAGTATTATTATACACTAAAATTTTATACTTTTCTTTTTTTTTTGTTTAATATCACTTAATGTTCACGAAATTATGCAATTATGAAGTTGAGTTACTTCCCCTTTTCTATGTTGTGAAAACGAAATTAAAGAGGCTTTGAGTGTTACTTTTTATTAAAAATTGTATATCAAGTCTTATAAAATAAAAAATTGAACTAATTTTAAGGGATAATATTGAAGTTTAACAAACTTTATTCAAATAATTGCAAATTCAATTTTTGATTAATACTTTTATTGACCTATTGAAAGATAAACTATTTATTTGAAACTTGACAAGCAAACTGGAGTGTATGAAAAGTTAATCTTTACTCCCTCAATTGGGGAGATATCAGTGTCATATAATCCAAATAAAAGTCCATAATGACACTGGCAGTGGAAGATACACTTATTGCTGAAGACAGTAATGAGTACCACAAATCAAATCAACATAGCATGTAAAAGATGAAGAAAAAAAAAGATTTAAAAAAATTCCTCATTGTGAGGGGAATTAAAACATCTGTCTGCAGATGAAACATTAACGACTTTGAAGGACATAACTGAAACGTTTGAAAACAGTACCCGCAAAAGGCAGAAAACAAGGAATGTTAAGCATATGATTCGAACTGAAACAGCAAAGCATGTAAATGATAAAAGAATTTGTGCCATCAAAACAAAACAATACAAAATAGAACTATTCATTTAGTGTGGAAGAAAGAACACAAAAGTCAATCGTCCAACCAAGAAAACCAATTGGATGCTTCCTAATTGGCAACAAATTTTTGTAATTGGCGACAAAAAATACAAGTTGGCGATTTTTCTGGCGACAGATATTCAGAAGCCAGAGCCATCCCTGGATGTATATCATCATGTCCATACTTGTACTCTGTTTACACCTGCATTATATCCACACACACTTAAATATGCAATTGCCATATTGATTCAGGAGGGGGGGGGCAGGGTATTAACTGTTATTGTGTTATTGGGTAAAATTGATTCTCTGTTAGCTGTTATTGCAAAATATAATGTTGTGTTAGCTGTTATTGGGTAGTTCTGTGTTAGCTGTTATGATGATTATTCAGTTCACTGTTAGCTGTTATTGAACAGTTCAGTTTGGTGTTATTACAAAGATATACCCCAAAATTTTTGCGCCTCGCTCCGCTTGGCCATTTTTCCTTTCACTTCTAAGTTGGAATTCCATTTTCAAATCCCCCCGTCTGCGCCTGCATTTTCTTTATAATTCAATTTGAAAAAAAATGATGATTGAATAGTTAGAGTTTAACATCCAGTGGGCAATATTCCAGCTATATCAGGATAAGAACAAGTCCATCAAAATTAATAAAAAAAAATATAAGTAAGAGAAGAAAGAATCAATTATGAAAGGGACATCATGGGTAGGGACAGGAAAATTAGCCTTCTATATGAGTCCCAGAGACTCTGCTCTCTTTAGACAATATAGAAGGAGTCTTTATACTGCATGGAGCGTTGCATTTCTCCACACAGTTTGGCTACAATGGGTCGCGGTCAGGCTTTCTTTATTATGACCTGACTCAGACTGCCCCGCATAGACAGGGCATTCCCCTATCTACCAACTGGGGACGCGCCCGGCAGCTCTGTAGCCAGAGCCCCTGAAAACCGATTCAGGTGCTGGGAATTTGAAATATAAGCTAATATAGACTCCCATCACAATATACATTATAAAAACCTAAAGACTTGACACATTTTTCTTAGAATTTTATATACTTGTTGCCCTTTTTAATATCATATAATTTAATGGTGTTTGGGATTTTTTTGCTCAAATTCCAAGTTAGGATTAGCTTGATTAACCAGAATGTAGACGAAGAAGTTATACAGTTGTAGACAGTAGCTACTAGTATATGATTAAAAAAAAACAGTCAAAAACTGAACTATATAGAAATCAGAATAGACTATATATGGCAAATTAGTCGAATGAATAATAATTCATCTCTATGACAAGAGTTAAATTTGAAATTGAAAAACACTCATACAAGAAGTGAAATTAAACACAGATAGCTACATGATGAGAAAAGAAAAAAATAATCAATGAAAATTCACACATACTGATTTTTCAAAGTTGTTCGAATTTTTTATTCTTGACAACTAAAAACATGTTGATAAAACAGAAAGCAGTAAGACAATGTAATACATATTCAACTACTTATTTCATTTTTAGCATCACTAAGACAATACTTCTTGTGGCATTTGAGTTTGTCAGTTCTGAGATAGGACTCAATAATTTTATTCACGAAAATAATTAGGCTTCATGAGAGCTGTTACTACTAGAGGGGGTAGAACTGTAAAAGTGTCTGAAAAATACAACTAGCCTAATCCAAGACATTTAAAAAATGTTTAGGGCTATTGTATTTTTCGCCTTGTACAGTGATAATGAGTAACAAATAAAGTGCCTTTTTAGTCACCTACAGGCGATATCCGAAGGGGACTTTAGGTTTGCGCTCTGCCCGTCTGTCTATCCTTCTGTCAGTCCCACATCATTTTTCTGCACTTTTTTTCTAAACCCTTGGAAATATTGATATTTTGTATGTGAGTCTATCTTAGTGAGTTACAGACCAAGATTAAGTTTGGTTCCTGTCCACTGATTTTTGACAGAGTTATGGGCCTTGGACTTTGAAAATTTTAGTAAAATGTCAGTTTTCCGCTATTTTTTTTCTAAAGCATTTGAGGACATTGATCTGATATTTTGTATGTGAGTCTATATTAGTGAGTTACAGACCAAGATTAAGTTTGGTTCCTGTCCAATGATTTTTGACAGAGTTATGGGCCTTGGACTTTGAAAATTTTAGTAAAATGTCAGTTTTACGCTATTTTTTTCTAAAGCATTTGAGGACATTGGTCTGATATTTTGTATGTGAGTCTATCTTAGTGAGTTACAGACCAAGATTAAGTTTGGTTCCTGTCCACTGATTTTTGACAGAGTTATGGGCCTTGGACTTAGAAAACATATTTTATCATTTTTGCTAGTGTAATAAAGTCTTGTGCTACCGGTAGGGGACTTGGTATTGCCTTGCAATACGACCCACACTTGTTGATAATGAAGTCAATGAACATGTTTATGATGAACAATGATGGTCTGTGAATGTATATCTTCTCCACAAGAAAGTTTTATTGAATAAGATGACTGTTATCCAAGTTTAACATTTATATGTTAGCTGTTATTGACTTGATATACACTGTTAGCTGTTATCACTTATTTGAAATATCTATTATCTGTTATTGGAAAAATCAATTTGCTGTTAGACTGTTATGGGACCCCCCCTCATTCAGATTTCAGTGGCACTGAAACATTGTTTAAGAAATAATTTATGGGAGCATGAATATATGGCGATTTTACCACATTTTGGCCCTTTATGGCAAATATTTTACCCCAAGCTCATGCGAGGGGTAAAATAAAGGGGTAAAGGGCAAGCCTGTTGTAAAATCAACATATTTTCATACTCCCATGAATTATTTCAATTCTATATGACACTCACAGGGTATAGAAGAGATGAATTCGTCTTTGTATTCATAGGTGAAACAGCCATTTTACCCTGTAAAGTATGACGTTTTGTTCTATGACACTGCAAAAACTGTTGTCAAATTGTTTATGACGTTATCAAAAGTACCGTGGATTGTCATGACAATACCCACGAATATATGCGGATTTTACCACCATTATGGACACAAGGCGATTAAAGGACGTCGTATAAGAATGACTGATTTACACAAATATACATTTTTTTTGTTTATAGATACTTCAATGGCTCTGAATATGGCTATGTTTGAACAGAATGGACAGAGTGGATACGTATTAAAGCCAGCTGTGATGTGGGACAAAAGTCACATGATGTATAATCATTTTAATCCTTGGGATAAAGAATTTGATGGACTTCATGCAACTAAACTTACTATACGTGTATGTAAACTAATTTTAACTTGATATGCTTTAATCACTGCAAGGCTAAAATAGGGTGTATTTAATACTTCTTTAAGGTAACATCTCTAAACATAGATGCATTATCATGTTTGAAATGTTAGGAAAGGAGGTTGAATCTTTTTCTTTTCTTTAATGTTACTCATTAGTATACCAGCTGCTGTATAGGGGACATTGGTCGAAGTTTGACCAGAAGGGAAGTCTTACCAGAATCTAGTGAAGTTACATCAAAACTTTGTCAATATATTATTGCAAGTTGTGTTAATAAATGGTAAAATGTTCCTATTCTAAAACTACCCAGATAGATCAATGTCATGAGTGTACCGGAGATTACTTATGTGAAACAACATGAGACTTGAACGATAGCAAGGCAAGTGGTTGAAATTTACTGAATTTCAGTAGAAATGGCTGTGGGGAAGTTCGACCAGTTGTTAATTTGATATATTCAGCAAATTGATAGTATTTCTCAAGGTGGAACGAGTTATTTATTACATTTAATTGTCCTTTTGTCATTTGAAAAGTATTTTTGATGCAATCATTTCAAATATTGCCTACTTGAAAAAGGCAGGTCGAACTTGCCCAAAGTGCGATGATTGGTCAATTTCTGCCGAAAAACACCAGAATACAAGGAATTTTCCTCAGTTTAAACAGATAAAGCTGAAGAACTCAAATGGATATTGTACCTAGCAAATAAATAACTGGAAACCAGTGGAGAAACTGCATATTTCAGGGTTGCTATTTTTTTCACTGGTCGAACTTCAACCAATCTCTCCTAATGATACTTTTGTGTAATATGCAGAAGGTTCATCAGCAATACAGATATCTATGCAGTAGATCAACATTAAATTCATATTTTCAGATGAAATCTGTACAGTTTATCAGTTAATTATTACATACATGTACTTAGCACAAATAATTTGCGTTTTGCATATGTTATACAGCCAGAAATGTCAGCATACCCAGATTGATATTGCCATAACAGCCCATCCTGGGAAGGACATTATTTTTTTATTTGAAGTATGTAATAAACAGATTAATACATGAACATTTTTCCATAACAGCCCAGTTATATCTTGTGATATCTGGACAGTTACTCATTATCTTGTTGATATTTTTAGGTGATATCTGGACAGTATATCAGTAACTTTTAGACATTTTAGGTAATTATTATTATGTTGATATTTTTAGGTGATATCTGGACAGTATATCAGTAATACACATACAGCCAGTACTTTCGTGGAAGTAGAAATTATTGGTATACCTGTAGATTGTGCCAAACATAAAACAAAAGTTGTCTCTAGGAATTCCCTGAATCCTATCTGGAATGATGACTTTACATTTCAGGTTAGTCAGTCTAATTTAAATAAAATATGTCAAGGAAAAAACAATTAAATACTTTAAATTCTGTATACTGCCTGACATCCAAGAAGCTAAAGTGGAAAATTGTGATATTCATACCTGGCAGTAATGCATCGATGGAATTCTTTTCGATAATTGCTGTATTAAATGAAAAAAAGGTTTTTTTTGTATTTACAGTATACTTATGTATTGTAAAAGAATCTGTAATAACCAATTATGAAGGTAGCAGGTAAATTCTTATTTTAGATTGATCAGGCCTGCCAACCTTCCTGCTTTCTGGGGGTTTTTGAGGGAAATCCAAAAATCAAAAGTTGAAATTTTAAAGACATTTGATGACAATTAAACAACTAAGTATTTAAGAGATGAATGTAATGATGAAACACACTAGAACACTATAAACAACAAAAGCATACCATAACAACCCCTATAGCCAATTTATAAGGAGTTTCCTTATTTGACACACAGTAAAACCCCCATGGCGATTTTCAAAAGTTGGCAGGCATGATTGATGGGTTTCAGAATGAGCTTTGAGAAGATTTTACTTCATAATTTTGTGCAGTGCAGATTTTCATATTGTCTATCCTGTGTTACTTGTACTTCCTGTTTGATCAAATGTGGGCTTAGCTGCAAGGTGAAGTGTAACATGTATTTTGTTACATTTTCTCAACTAATTCATGAGGAAATTATTTATTTCAAAGTTTTTATGCAACAGCTTCTTAGTTATTCAGTATGCAGATCCTGCTGTTGTCAAGAAAGGATATCTTTGGCCCACTGCTAGATGCAATTTCTTAATCGTGCATTGATTTGTGATAATTTTTATGTGCACAATTGTTAACCAAACCATGTTCTAACATAATACAGATAATTTATACAATTTCTTGTTACAGGTGATGTTCCATGATTTGGCTTTCATCCGTTTTGTTGTCATTGATGCCAGTACAAACCATATATTATCACAGAGAATTGTTCCAATGAAATGTTTAAGACAAGGTACAGTACTTTGCCATTAGATTTTATCAGTATTACTATAAATATGGTACTTTTAGTTGCATATGTGGCTTTCTTGTAAATGTCTTATGGTAACTACATGTGGTTCATACTCGGTACCATATTTATGCACATGTACAAATCAAAAAGTCCAGAGGCCTTGCAGAACATTCGGTCAGGCAAGTAAGGAAAAGCTGCCAGACCAAAGATATATTTACAGGACCTGCAGTTTTATGGCATAGCGGCAATGTCAATTTTTCACCTGACATTAGGTCCTGTTGGCTAATAATTTTTGCCAGACTGACTCAACTTTTGCCTGATTTGTCCTTCTGTCGGGCAGTTTTCGATATGTCTGTAGAGTTAAAAATGTATATGTAATTTGAAAACCATATGGGTAAATTGAATAACATTCACAGGTTCATCATGATAGGGTTAACTTGTTACAGGTACTTACACCATAATAGTCAAATGATTTTAAAAGCGAACTTGGAGGGGGGTTCTGTATGTTATGTCTTGCGTCAGAACAATTGTAATTGTAATGTCCAATTTCATTGGTCATCATCTTGACAAAGAAGTTTAAAGTTTATTTTCTTTTGAAATAATTGTTGCTTATTAATCTGATATGAGATAATATGGTGACATAAGTTACAATTGTCAGTGAGAATAAACAATGAAAAGATATATAGTAAATGCACATGAGACGCTGGTTTAAATGAATTTTGTGGCATAATAAGAAAAGATAGTATCCTTAATGGTTTTATTGATGTGTTTAAACAGCATTTTACCCACAAATTTAATATAACTTTTGACTTATTCAATTTATGATTAGTTGGTCTTGTTTACCAATGAATAAACTCTTCCAATTTTTTTTTTTAATATTTTTATTCATGTCATTCTTCAGGTATATATTTATTTTCAGGTTATCGTCATGTTAGACTGAGAAATTCTAGTAACCAACCATTAGAGCTAGCAACATTATTTATATACTCCAAACGTGAAGAAGAAATGTGTAGTTCTGAAGATACTAATGATTACCTGGACAGTTCATCATCCAAAAGATGGTCATTGGCTAAAGTTAAAGATTCATCAGAGAGTGGTAGAGATGTAAGTCATTCATTTGAAAAAAAAATTAAATACTGAAAAATCACTAGGTATTTGTTTGGTTTTATGCATTTCAAACATTTTTTGAAATTGTGGATTTCCTATGTTTGGGTTCCAGTTCTGCTGATGAGGAATTAATT
>MJUU01059094.1:26795-45452 GCA_002080025.1 Modiolus philippinarum | reverse complement strand
ATGTTCGTCGTCAGATTTCCACACGAAGTCTCCGCTTTATCTGCCAATATTTTTTTTGTTAATGAATAATTTTAAATCAAATTTTCTGAACTATACTATAAAATTACTAATGAAAACAATTATCTTTTCAGTTTAGAAATATGTCGACTTATTTAAAAGTAGTTTACGAACTTCTGATGTGGCCGTACCATGTTTGTTGTGATTAATATGGGATGATAGTAGAGTTGCCAATCCCTGTAATTATAGGAGTTTCTGCGGATCCAATTAGTGACGTCACAAAATCTAATTTAAATATGCAAATTAGCATTTTTGGTTGGCAAGCCGAAGAATTGTCACTATATAGCATTGGGATAGAATTTTTAATCTTTGATAACTTTTTTATTATATGCACGATTTTGGATCTGTAAAATGCATGTTAAACTTTGAGATATTCATATTTTTTCTACCGATTTACTTTTTAATAAAAATAGACAAACATTTTTTCATGTGAATTCCAAAAATGTGAAAGTTTCGAAAAATTATATGGTTTACAAAATACGCTAATTATATATAAATTAAAAATAAAAAGCTGAAATTTTTTACATCCTGTAAAAGTGAAAACATGCCATAATTGAGATCAAAAAGAATTATCAAATTATCTTAAATATCAAATTCTCACCAGTTAATTGAAAATGACATTTTTATTACCCTAACCAGTGACTACGATTTCTTGCCAACCAAAGGTAATTTTTCAAGCTTGTGACGTCATGGCGGAAACTCCTATATGTCTCCGATTATATTGACTGAAAATGAAATTTTCGTAAAACTAAAAATATAAAAACTGTGGCCTTACACATAAGATTTTTCTTACTACTAGTATATGTTTTGTATGAAACCAAATTTTTTTCAATTATTGTTTAGTCAATTCTTATCCCATTTCGATGAAGTTTTCACTATCAACACTCAACACTGCCAATGACTGTTTTTGTTAAACTAAGAATCATTGATTTGGCCATTTACTGCACCAAGGTACCACTCAGTGTAAGGGGAGGCAGGGTTAGTCCATATATGACATGTCTATACTTTTCTTTCTAGGACAGTTACCTTCTTTTTATTGACTTCCAAAACACAGTGGGTGTACCAGCTCCCGTGGGGTTGATGAGAAGATCGTCACGGGCTTAGGTGGCAGCGCCAGATTCTAGTTGTTTTATACAAGTATTGGATGTTACAATCCCATCATCCTTGTGTAGTTTTTCTTTTCATTTGGTTGCTGTCATTAACCTTTCAAATCGTTAAAACATGCACCATCATCCCACTGTCCATATGTGCACACTGTCGCTCCATCAATCGTTTTGATCTGTCACGTCATTTCCGTACAACCAGTGATTTCTCGGGGAAAGTGATCATAATTTTAGTCCCCATATTCGTTCTGTGTGTCGATTTTAAGCACCTTTAAAGTCATGGCGATATATCTTCCGTATACATAGAGAAACGTCCTGCTACTAGGCCTAGTTCAATCGACTGACATTCGGCCATCTTGAATGTTGTCGAGTCGTGGCTATCACGCCACCCTTCGATTCTGATTGGTTGAAAATTAACTAGTGGGCGGAGCAGCGATAGAATGTACCATCATGCACTGAACAATATGGCTGCGCCCATGGGACTCATTGAATATGGTTCCGGGTAACTAATTATTTTCATGTAGAATTTCAACCAAAATACCCTAAACTTGACGTAATATTGCCATTTCCATATGTTTCGTTGCCACTAATGACAACTTATTTCATGTAGAGGGTGTTGCCATACATTACTGGTTCAATTTTCGGGGTACTATGTCAGGTTAGATTTTTCAGAAAATGGCCCCTTTTGAGCATCACCAAATTTGACATGGATTTTCTGTAATTATCTCCCTTTGATTTCCAATGACTATACTGTATCAATACTCTACCACAAAATATCTTTAACTAGTATCTTTTTTTGGTTTTATGTTCTGAATTATGTCAATATTGTAAAACAAAAAGCAGAATTTCTGTATATTCTAAGGGAAATCTCTGGGACATGCCCAAACTTGAGGAATTTTTTTTATAGGACTAGTTTCGTGCCCCACTGATCTATTTTTTTCAGAATAATTAGTTACCTTGAACCGAAGTCGACTTCCGTGACGTTACTTTTTATTTTCATAGTATATCGATCATATGACTTCAAAAATTCACATACTCGCGTTACCATTGAGCTCGCTGAGCTCGCTATAAAGTATCCATGTATTGGAAAGTCTGAAAAGGGCATGTTTTTATGTGTGATGCACCGTTTGCAGAACTTATTTTTCTATTTTCCCCAAGAAGAGAGAAAGACATAAAAAAAAAACTTCAGTACTAATAAACATCGACAAGCCTGCAGACTCATTAAAAAAGGGCAAAGAGTACCATATACTTATCATTGACAGGATCAGATAAATAGGTAAAACTTTACTGCATATGTTCATTTTCAACAGCTACATGTGCATTTAGGTTGTTTTATAAAATTTAAAAGTTACATAAAATAGAATAAAATGACAAGTTATTTGGTCAATTAGATAATAATTCAGGTATGTTTAATTTTGCTCTATGCTATGTTCATTTGTTCAAAATCTCTAGCGACCCCACCTTACTATTTTTCATTCTTTTGGGTTGGCAGCTCTGCAATGCCCTATATTTCATACATGATTGGCTCGGGTTAAAGGTTTGTGTTTTTGGGTATTTAATACCAGTGATGTATGGTTTATCTGGATCTCATGGGTAGTTTCAGCTTTTAATTGTTCAGAAGTATTCAACTAACTTAATACTGATAAGGCAGTTAGCTGTCATTTCCAACTGCTCCTTCATAGTTGCAAACCTCTGACAATGAGACATGACATGATAAAGTAAAAACTGGAGAAAACGTGTGACATACTTTCGGATTAGTGTACATATTTATATGAAAAACAATTTACTACAAAAACTTCCATTGAATTCAACATTTGCCTGTTTTGCTGATTTTAGAACAACCTGACTAGGTACATATTCAAAATCAATTGCAAGTTTGGTTAAATTTACATTACCATGATGACAGAAAGATAAAAATAAGCAAAGATTTTCTCAGCCTAGAGCATCATTCAACAAATTTTTATGCCCCCAGATCGAGGATCGCGGGGCATATTGTTTTTGTCCTGTCTGTTTTTCTATTTGTCTGTGCGTCCGAAACTTTAAACTTGGCTATAACTATATGAGGTAGACTTCTGATACTTGGCAAGTGTATAGGTCTAATCAAGAGGAAAAAAATTAGGTCAGGTCAAAGGTCAAGGTCACAGAGGTCAAAAAGGGGTGAATCTGGCTGTTTTCACATATTTGACTGTAGAATCCTTATTATTTATCTTATTGAGAGACAAAAAGGGGTGAATCTGGCTGTTTTCACATATTTGACTGTAGAATCCTTATTATTTATCTTATTGAGAAAAGGGGTCTGTTTTATGTTATTGCTAATAAAAACGCGCAACGGGAGTATGTCGACAGATTTGAGGTAGCATTTAATGTTTTTTAGAAACAAGAGGCCCAAAGGGGGACAAATGAAAAAATGAATTTTTCAATTTTTTGTCGGATCATGATGCAGTATTTTTCTATAAGTTTCTTATAGCATGTTTAAACAGATACTTTTAACAATTAAAACCATTTCAATAAACAAGAAGCCCAAAAGGGCTTCATCTGTGTTAAATTGGGTGTTTTTATTGTAATAAAAAACTTTTGAACTATGTAAGATAGACTTTTAATACTTTGCAAGTGTATAGGTCTTGTCAAGATGAACATAAATATGCAAAAAATTAGGTCAAAGGTCAAGGTCATAGGGGTCTAAAAGGGGTAAAATTGGGTATTTTCATATGTTTTACTGTAGAATCTGGGGGCATATGTAGTGTTTCACAAACATATCTTGTTCATAGCTGGCAAGAGAGAAATTGGCTTGGACTGATTTGACAGATTACGGTCATGAAAATTCCAGAGAATCACAAAAACTGTGATATCGCTAATAACCAAAACATAACCAATGAGTGTGGAAAAGTCCAGAGAATCACAAAAACTGTGATATCGTTAATAACCAACAAAATAAACAACAAAAAGGTGTGTAATGGTGTGTGAAGTTCTGAAAAGCATGTACATGCCATGTGTCAAATTCTACATGTGTAAACCATTGAAAAAGCGTGTGTAACAAGTGAATATCATGTGAATTGGCAACTATGTGCTCCTTGCTCTTGTTGTGTTTGATTTTAACTATATTTTTGTACTTTTTATTTGGTTCCAAATGTCAACAGCTACATGATAATTATAGTCATATTATTTTGTTTTATCCAACAGCATCAGCAGTGTGGCAGAGCAGTCCATCATCTCAATCATCATCAGGAGGATCTACTCTCAAACGTTTATCTGCCAAATTTAGTCACAAATTGGGTAAATGAGCATGTTATACAATACAGGACTTTTGAAAAGGATGGTTTTTACAAGATCGTAACAGAATTTTCGGTCAGACTGATGAACATACTTCAAGAGAGTTTGAGGGAAAAAGAAATGGAGAGAAATATTAAAATTTAAAGATAGCTTTCTGTGACAGAACTTAGGGCAGAACTGTTTGTTTATGAGATCGGACAATTTGAATTCCAAATTGTGTTTATTGTATTACCTAGAGAAAACATGAACAAATCTCACTTAATAAGACTATGTATTTGTACGTATTTTCACAAGGATCTCAATTGGATTACATATCTAATCCATTCACCTAAGATTTTCAGTCTGTGACTAGTAGATTATGTTACAAATAGAATTTATGTATGTGAATAAAATGAATGAATGGAATTTGATTGTGTGGATAGTTGATTAGTGAATTACATAACCCAGCACTGATAATTCATTAGTGAATTACATAATCCAGTATTTATAATTCATTGGTGAATCACATAAGCCAGTGTTGATAATTCATTAGTGATTTATACATAGCCCAGCATTGGTAATTTATATTAATGAATCACATGACCCAGCACTAATAATTCATTGGTAAATTACAGAATGCAGCATTGAAAATTTGATAGTGAATCATGCAATCAAGTGTTGATAATTCATTAGGTGAATTATATAACTCATGTTTCCTTCACAAAAATGTTCATAGAAGTCTTGGTAATATAATTGTTTTGAGTGATAATACATGTAACAAAGAAATGTGTTGTTAATGAAGTAAGATAATTTTATATTTCATGGAAACGAGCCTTTATCCTTGCCCAGTTTGATACAAATAACAAGTGATTTAGATTTTAAAAACAACAGTAATTACACAAATTATCCTTAAACTGTAATCCTTTTTATAATCAACCACATGTAGTGATGAGGTACATGTATTATGACAATGTGATACTCGCAGTAGTGTGTCCGTCCATCTATCAGTCTGTTTTCCTAAAGTTTTTGACTGATAACTTGTGAACAAAATATCATACGGTCTTTGAACATGGTATGTACTCAGGACAAGCTTGATTTTGGGTTCAGAGGTCCAACGGGTTCTGGTGTTATGCCAATTGAAACTTTGAAATTTTGTGAAATGTTGCAGTGTATCATGTAATACGCCATTACTATTTTTAACTGAAGGTAATAAGATTGCTTTGAAACTTGGTTTTTTGTGAGATTCCAATGTATCAGATAAAATACAGTGATGTGGTGCAACATAAGATAGTTCTCAGTTACTATAGGTGTCTGTGATAAAGTCTGTTGACAAGTAAGATAAAGGTATTGACATTGACATTTAGGTCACTATTAATTACAAACAGGGGCAGTTTCTAATCGATGCAACTTTTATATTCTTTTTAAACTGAGCTAATTTTTTTCCCCATTGTGTTTCTGGTCATTTCTGACATTTGTTATCGCTCCTGATTTTCAGACTTATCTTGAATAAGAAAATCAACTTATTAATTATTATTAACTTTAAAATGTCCAATACACAAAAAAACCAATGTCTTTTCTTGTCAATTTTTTAGCAAAGTTATTTGTGCTGTTTATGCTTATACAAAAGCACATAATTTAGCTTCAAAATGTATGTCTTTTGATTGGTTGATATTATCTGCATACACTCATAATTGGAATGTTACAAATATTCCACAAATTGTTTTGAATACATTTTATTGGTATTCAATTTGCTAAGCCTATATACCAGAGGGAACTGCAAAAATAATAAAAAAAACCATGTATAAATATACACTTTATTTATTAAAGATGCATTAAAATGATAATACTTGGGTATTTTTAGCTTTTTCGAATATTGTTTTTCACACTCTTTTTCACTGAGTGGCATTAAATGCTGCAGAAATGCATGAGGGATGAATATCATTGAGAGTGATATAATTGTTTATTTTTGTGAAGTTTAACATTTATTCATTTAAAATTCAAAATTAAATATGAAGCTAATTATATTAATGATGATGACAATTTACATATTTACATATATACATGTAAAATGTTGTCTTTAAATGAGAGAGAGGAAATTATTGACTGCAAATAAAATCACTGAAAGAGTTCTGGAGCCAGTAGTAGCATTGTAAATTAATAATGAATTTACTAGTTGTTTTCAATGTAAGTCTTGTGTTTGTTACCAAAATAACTCATATATTTATGATTGAAATGATATTGAAAATCAAAACATGACCATAGTGTTAGCTATTGGTGTTTATAATTTGCTTAAATGTACATCTATAAATGTTATGTGAATTTTTGTTGATTTTTACAGTTACAAAAAAAGATATTTTTACCATTCCAAATGAACAAAATAAAATTTATTTATTTGTCAATTATGTGTTTGTTATATATCCATTTTATGTTCAATATACATGTATGGTTTGTTTGTTTGTTTACATGTGGTTTTATGCCACTTTCAGCAGTATTTCAGCTATATCATGGCAGTCAGTTTTAGAATTGGAGGAAACCAGAGGAGCCAGAGGGAACCACCTACCTTGGGCAGGTATCATTTCTAATGAGAAATATGTTTGAGGTTTGCATAGCAGTACATTGACTTTGCGAAAATGCACTCAAGTTCCAATTATAGAAAATACTGAAATTAAAAATGAAATTGTGCAAATCTAGTTTACTTTTGCTTTAGACTTTTTATACGCCGCCACACATAGTGGCGAGATATTATGTGATACCCCAAGTCGTGTGTCCGTCCGTCCATCTGTCTGTCCGTCCATCCGTCCGTCCCCCGAAGGTTTCCGACTGATAACTTGTGAACGAAATAACATAAGGTCTTCAAACTTGGTATGTAACTTTTATACCACAAAACTCAGGCCAAGTTCGATTTCAGGTTCAGAGGTCCAAGGGGTTCTTGAGTTATGCCCTTTGAAACTTTGAAATTTTGCGAATTTTAGGGTTTCCGACTGATAACTTGTGAATGAAATAATATATTGTCTTCAAACTTGGTATGTAACTTGTATACCACAAAACTCAGGCCAAGTATGATTTTTGGTTCAGACATCCAAGGGGTTCTGGAGTTATGCCCCTTGAAACTTTGAAATTTTGTGGAACGTGGCGGGGTATCATGTAATGCACCATTACTATTTTTTGTTTTGTGTTGTAATAATGTCAGACTGTAATTTTATTGAAAAATAATGTATCATAAGTGACATCACTTTGAAACATTCACAACTTGGTGTTATTTAGTGTTGGGTATTGAATGACTCCTAGTTGCAAACGACCAAAGATCAAACCCTGCAATAACATGTATTCATTTTATTTATTTCGCTTTTCCTATTGATGGAAAATTATCATGTATATCATTCGGGACCTGACCACACAAAGTTCACCGAAATCATTAAAACTTACAATGAGGAAAACACATTAAACTCCATGTTGACTGATCTTCACTATCATTATACAGTAGCTTCAAGAATCATTGCACAAACCCAGACAGTCAGACACAACATGAAAGTCGAAATAACGAAATAACTATCACGTAAGCAATGCGACGCCCGAGGCAAGTGAATTGGCCAAAAAATATCAATCATGGCCGCCAGTTTTCCAAAATGTAGATGATAAATGGAATTGAATTAAATCAACCAAAATATATATCCTATAAATTATAAGGTTCTAAAGCTGTACAGACAGACAAGCGACAAGCAAAAAGAAGTTACAGGGAGGGAGGGTGGGAACAAACAGGATACATTTAGACACATGTTTCATAATATTACAATAGAGCATTTCTTGATTATCCAGTATTTTCTCGAGATCAACTTTGAAAATGAGGCGCCACGTGTTCATTTATCATGTGATCTCACTTAGGATAGTATCCACTGGAGAATCAATATCTCTGGGCCAAGAAAATATGGTGGTTAATTTACAATGGTACCGTACAAAGAGGTAGAATAAAAACTTGGCAGTCAAACACCTGTAGTACCAATGGTGAATTTCAGGTTTGCAATATCTGTCCATAACTTAATTTCTTTATCACAATGCGAGCTACCACTATCAGTATGACTTCATACCATTAAATCTATTTAACATTAACATTAAACACAAACTATTCTGCAAAATCAAATGAAAGTGTCCTGTTTGTAATACTGTAACAACACAATGAACTCTTACACGTTCTGCACGACATAAACAACAGAGTCAATAGAACCTATAGACACACTTCAGCACGATTAATTCTTCAATTTACACACTTGGATTGGCATATTTAACAAGCCCTTAAATGATTCCGTTATCAGATTATAACTTTATTGCCAGTACCGAACACATCTGTTAACAATTCTATGTAACCATATTTCTGTAGAAGTAAGCGTCAAGCTCAACCATCTCATGGATATCAAATTACTATATGTGTAAGGAATTAATGTATAGATGAATGAAACTGTTTTCAACCACACACTTGTTTTATCACCTTAGTTTATTTTGAGCATCGTAAAACGATAAGATACGTATAGATGTTTTTACCATTAATATCCCTCAGAAAGAGTACAGGAAATAAAACTTTCATCTACATAATTATTTTTAAAAAAACATTCTATATATTATTCATTACATGTCAACGATAACAGAAGTGTTCCTTCACTGTGTTTCTTATTGGTCAAGACGTTACACAACAATTTACATATACATTTTTCCGTAGGAACAAATAGCTCCAGTAATCAAGAGAACCAAAACACTCCCTCCAAAATGAAATAAGGTAACGGGAAAAACCAGATATGCTAAATAATACAGAAATTAAGGCCTAGCATACAAAGAAAACCATTGTCCTCAATTTCTTTATACCGAACCACCATGGTTTTATTTTTTTAATCGACTAAGAACCACCACAGTTCAATTTCAAAAGCCACCACGGTTATAAGAAACACATTTATTCAATAAAATTTACAAAAGCCACCATGGCTAAGAACCACCTTGGTGCAATAAAATTTAAAAAGCCACCACAGCTAAGAACCACCTTGGTTCAATAAAATTTACAAAAGCCACCACGGTTCAAAAATTAAAAAGCTGCCATTGCTAAAGAACCAACACGGTTCAAAAATTAAAAAGCCACCACAGCTAAAGAACCACCTCGGTTCAGAAATAAATAAAATGATACCTTTAATTAGAGCTAAATCCAAGATACGTCCAGCACTCTCGAGATCAACTTTGAGAATGAGGCGCCATGTGATCTCACTTGAGATAAATAATGTTTCTGCAACTCTTACCAATCAATCAGTTGAAGCATACCTGCCAACATATTTTGAATCAAAAGCTTTAGGTTAGCTGGTCTCCCCTTTGCAGAAGTGTATGATGAGATCATACAGCTGTATCAACTGCATTTTATGTCCATGATACACTGGTAGTTATGAGGACTTTTTTATCTTGACTGATTAGTCTGTTTCACTTCCTTTAGATAATGGAAATTCTCTTCTGTTGACTTTAATATTGCATATTTCGGCACCTGATTTTGCATGGTTGTGTAGAAGTATTATACACTTCTGGAACCAATTTTAATTTGATGATTTCCAATACATGTTTAAAGAAAAATCACTTTTTAAAAATGCTCCATGCCTTAGAATGGATGATATTTTCCACACACAATTATCAACTAGACTGGATCATTCTGAAATAGGTATAGGCAGGTGTATCTTTAAGTCAGATGATAAACAAGTCTCACTTTGGCTTTTACCATGTGCTTGGACCCCCTTTTGAGTTAAGAAAAAACATACCCGTAAATGATATAATTCAACAAAATACTTAAACATGTATTTAAAATATGCATGCATTAAGCCCAAAAGAAATATTTGAATAAATTGTTAATGTACTGCTAATTTCTATTCGGTGTTTACAAACATAAAGTCCATGGATAACAATTGTTTACCCCGAACAATTACACCTGGCTATTATTAGGTAGGTCAACTCATGTCATCTAATTCATCAAGTAACTTGGTCGCCCTTAAAATAGAACAATCCAACACCTATTAAATTTTCACCTGTTTGAAAAAAATTGTGAAAATGCACATGACTGCAGACTTTTGTGCATGTCGAAAACGGCGAATTCAACGTTTTTCAGTTATGTATAATCATTCTTGATATACATACCAAATATGATAAAGATAGTGTAAAAATAAAGCTGAAATTGTGAGATTTCCATTATCTAAAGGAAGTGAAACCAGAGACATATAAACGTCATTATATGTCTCTGGTGAAACCGACTTTAATTGTTTCATACTTATTTGAAGGTTCCACAGTAGCCATAGTAATAAGAAAGACATCCAAATAATGTTTACAATGATTGTATTGTACTAGATAGTACAATGATATACCAGATTAAGAAGTGTTCTTGAAAGAAAAATGGAAAATTGGAAATAGCATTTTTAGCTCACCGGGACGAATGTCCGGAGAGCTATTGTCATACCATCGGCGTCGTTGGCGTTGGCATCAGCAAAACTTTAACCTGGCTTGTGGAATTGAGACCTGAAGAGCTAGGATGTTGATATTTGGTATGTGACTTCCGTGTGATGAGAGCTTTCTTCTGGTACCATATTTGTAGACATTTTGACCTTGACCTTGACCTTGACCTTGCCCTAAGGGCAATTTTTGAAAAACTTTAACCTTGCCTCTAGGCATGCTAGGAGGTAGCCTTTCAGTGGTAGGGTGTTTATATTTGATATGTAACTTCCTTTTGATGAGAGCTTTCTAGTGGTACCATATTTGTAGACATTTTGACCTTGCCCTGAGGGCAATTTTTGAAAAACTTGAACCTTGCCTCCAGAAGGTAGGCTTTTAGTGGTAGGGTGTTCATATTTGGTATGTGACTTCCTTATGATGAGAACTTTCTGATGGTACCATATTTGTAGACATTTTGACCCGGACCTTGCCTTGACGGCTTTTTTTTCTTACTTGAACCTTGCTTCTAGAATTAAGTTGTTTAGTGGTAGGGTGTTCATATTTGCTATGTGACTTTATTGCGATGAGAGTTTTCTGATGGTACCTTTCAAATTTATTGTGCATTGAGGTCACTCTAATCCATGGCAAGCTATGTTGTCTTCTGACAACTCTTTTTTTATTTAAGTTATATTTTATACACATATTCATGCTATTTAACATTGAAAGTTTTAGTACAAGTGTTTTGTAAAATCTGTAGAATATCATTTAAAATCAGTAGGCGGTAAAACATATCCAAAATAGGTAGGGTTGGCAGGTATAGTGGATGTCTCATTGCCGTTTTCTTCCCACAATAACTTTTAAATAAAGGATTTCCTTTTTATATGCCTGCCAAAATTTTGCAGTTGTATAATAGTATGGTGCAGGGGTCGGCATCAGAGTCTGTGGACAGCATAACTTTGGTTCAAGTGGAAGGAACATTTTCAAATTTTAATATGAGGTGTCTTGCCACAAGCCTAGGTTTAATTTTAGGTTTTTGGCCCTGCCTGTTTTTAGAAAAAGGGGCCAAAAAGAGGTTAAATTGAGTACTTTTGTGTCTGTGAATAGCATAACTTTGGTTTTTGTGGATGGAATATTATCAAATTTTGGTAAGATTTATTTTGGAACATTTTTTAAGAAACTTTTTTCATTTCTTCAAGTTCCAGCCCGTTTCAGAAATATGGGCATAAAAGGGGTTAAATTTTGTATTTTTCTGTCTGTGGACAGCAAAGCTTTGCTTCTAGTGGACAGATTAATTTTAAATTTGATTTGATGTTCTTTGGCATATGCTCAAGCCTGGGTAATAATTTCACCTTCCTGGCCCTGCCCATTTCAAAAAAAAAGGACCAAAAAGGGGTAAATTTTGTTGTTTTCACATATTCAACTGTAGAATCTCTTATTGGTTTTTGATGGGATTTCTTTCAATGCACTCCTTAAGAAATTTTTAATCTCTGTAAGTTAACAAGAGATTTCATGTGGCATGTACCGTTTACGAGATAAATGGGCCCAAAAGGGGCAAATTTTAAAAATTTTATTTTTTGTTTTCAGTCTTCTTTTTTATACATTTTTTGCAGTGAAATCCTAATAAAAAATTTATATGGCGCTACACCATCATATTTTCGATAACTTGTTTCCTTTCTGAAGTATGAGGGGCCAAATGGGGTCAAAATTGCAAACATGCAGATTACCTAAAATTTTTATTTTCATCGTATTTTTCTATAGGATTCTTTTTAGATTCCGCTCATTGTAAGCTTTCATAGATATGTCAATGGATTTTGCATATCTCTTGCTGTTTCTGAGCTATAAAGACTAATAGGGCCAAAATTGCAATTTTAGAAATATGTGAAATCTTTATTTTTCATCGGATTTTGATGGGATTTTTTCCTTGGATTTCTCTTGATGTAAGCTTCTAGTTGGAAGTCAATATATCTTGCGTAGCTCTTACTGTTTTCTTTTCAATAAGGGGTCAAAGGGTTGATTTTTTTCCCTGTGTCCAGCTAATTACTGTGTCAAGTTCTTTACTGTGTCCAATTTCACTGTTTCAAATTTCAGTGGTCGACATACTGGGGTTATGTCATGCTGAGTTCTGTGTAGCTCTTTATTTGCAAGCAGAAATACATTTTAGATGAAATCATAAAGATCATCAAATATCCAAAAATACTGGACTAATTTTATTGAATTCCCATGTCGCCCATCACTTGATTTTCATTGCATGTCAAATCTTTTTCAATCTTGATTAACTATTAGATTCTTATGAATAGAAGTGTTGCATCTTGTAAGCACTCTTACTCCCACACGACATCTGTTAAATCTTGTACAAACTTGTTACAGTGTAAGATCATAGCAAGTGGGTGTGCATTTGGTCTCTCTTATTGAAAATCAATTGCACATTATTATGTTAGACTACTAAATTTCTTGGGAACCTATTAAACTGTATAGGTTAAAATAGGTAAGGTTGTGTGTCGGACAGTTTAGGTAAGGGACTGAATAAAGGAGGATAGAGGATATTGCTTTGTTGCCAATTTGGCTGCAATTCCATCTATGACGATCTATATTCATATATTAAAATATATTAAAATATTTTATTTATGGTCCAGAAGTACATAATACTTTTAGATAAGCCGGACCAATTTAAAGGAAATTTGAATCTGAATCATTACCAGAGTATGCATTGTTTAGCTCACCTAGGTAAAGCCAGAGTGAGCTTTTGTCATCACTTTGCAGAAGTCTTCTGTTCGTTCAATTTCTGACCATTGAGTCCCTTCATTTGGCGCAAACTGTACATTGAAAGATCTTCTCCTCTGAAACCAATGGGCTAATTGGAACCAAACTTGGTCATAATAGTCTTTAGGTGGTCTCTGGCAAAATAAATGTGTTTCAAGTCGACACTATATCCAGGATGGTTGCAAGCCAGGGAACACATAGTTTAACATTTGAACTTAAAAGAAAACTCATGCAAAGATCTTTTATCTGTAACTGCATGGAACAAAACTTAGGCTTTCAGCTTCTCCTTGAGTGCCCCTCCCCCTGTAAAATAGATGTTTTTCAGTGCACTGCTATATCCAAGTTGGCCATTAGCGGGAACATTTGCTATGAATGCACTTTCAAAATCCACCATTTGGTTTTCTTCAGCTTTTGTGTTGTGAAATTTAAACTATTTTTCTGGCCATCTGTATATATATCGCCCACAACTCCCGATTCTACTTGCCAAGTACTCTTACAATCAACTCGATTTGATCCTTTATGTGTTGTATTGTTTATTGTCCCTTTGTCGGGCAATGGATGACAGTGTTTGTAAGAGTGCTTTGCACGATATGTTATGCTTGTTGTCGACGCCGCATCCATGACAAAAAAATCTAAAACAGTGGATAAATGGATGTAGCGTTGTTCAACATTTAGCAAGTGAATTCCGCTCAAACCGGTGCTAGGGGCCGTATTGAGCTTACTATGAGGTAAGAGTATTTGCTCTTTATTGAAGGCCTGATGAAGAACAACAATGAAAGCATTGTTCCATTTGCTTAATCTTACCGTGTATTTTTATGGATTTTGTCCCATGTACATTTACTCCATATCCTTTTATTTGTTCATAGTTACTTATACAGTTTGTATTTAAAGATTTTTTTGCATTCAAAAAGTAAATCCTGTGGGGAAGTTAGCAAAATATAATTATTGAAGGCTTTTATGTGGATATTTTTGTAAAATCTTTCGTTAGGGAAGACACTCAAATTTATTCCAACTGTAAACGGAAGTTAAAAGATTTGGAAAAAGAGTATATATTTGTTCCGGCAGATAAAGCAGCCAATAATGTGGTCGTTGTTTGACGTAAGTATTACATCGAGGTGCTTCGGAATGAAATTACCAATTCTAGTACATTTCAAGCTACCACGTCAATAGAAACACAAATAATTGATGATCACATGATAGCTACAGCTGAACTTAAAGCAACTTCTAATTACAAAAGCATTCCTACTATATGTATTGGCTTCCTAAACTTCACAAAAATCCTTTCAAATTTCGTTTTATTTCAGCATCAAGTAAATGTTCAACCACACACATTTCTGTTTTATTTACCAGTGCACTTACTACTATAAAAAAATCTCGTCATCAACTTTAACAACAAATGTTTTGAATACAGTGGACTTAACTACTTTTGGAGTGTTAAAAATTCGGTAGAAGTTTGGGAAAGACTTCGATCTGTTATTTAAGCATACACCTCCGTCGATAGCTATGATTTTTCCAACCTTTATACTACATTACCGCATACACCCATCAAAGAGAAATTTTCGTATTTGATCAAATGGTCCTTCAAAAAATCATGATGTACGTACATTTGTTGCAATACATTTAAATCGTTTTTCAGTGACGACAAACATGACAAATATACCAACTGGACTTGTCAGGATATGATAAAAGCATTTAATTTTCTTCTTGATAATATTTTTGTTCGTTTCAGTGATACAGTCTATCGGCAAAAAATAGGTATTCCTATGGGTACCAACTGTGCACTTCTCATAGCAGATTTATTTCTTTATTGCTACGAGTCACAATTCATGGCAAAAATTCAAAAAGACCCTTTTAAACAGCATTTAGTGGATAAATTTAACAACACATATAGATATTTGGACGATATTTTGGCTTTATATAATCCTGAATTTTCTAAATTTACAGATGAAATTTATCCTGCAGAACTAACTTTAAATAAATCCAATAGCAGCAGTGATTATACTCCTTTTCTTGATCTTGATATTTCAATAAATCAAGGAAAGTTAAACACTAAGGTTTATGATAAAAGAGATGATTTCTCCTTCCCTATAGTAAATTTTCCCCATCTGACGGCGATGTTCCGTTAGTCCCTTCTTACGGGGTCTACATTTCACAACTTGTTCGATATGCACGAGTATGTATAGTGATGTTTCTGACTTCAACGACCGAAATCTTTGTCTCACTGAAAAAATTCTGCATCAAGGGTTTAGATATCATAGATTGATAAAAACATTCTCTAAATTTTATTATAGATACACTGACTTATTAAGAAAATTTGGTTCTACATGCAGGGCTCTTAGTACATCAGGGCATTTCACATCCAAACTTCTATGGCAATATCATTTACAAAGCACATAAATTCAAAAATTGTCCTTCCAAACTTATTAATCCGTTGAACACTTTCAAAAAGGATATAAATACAGCATTGTTGTTAAATCTTTACTTCTGGTTTTTGTTTGCAAAAATATTGATCATCTCCTAAATGCTTTACACCATAACTAAATTTAAACAATTTTTCATATTGGCAGTATTTGGCATTGCACGATATCATGTTCTTCTTTCATAATTGATGATGTTGTTATCTATTTAAAAGTATTTCAATTGAAGTTTCATATGTAAGAAGGCTTGATATCATAGTCAATGGAAATTATGTCCTTAGCTAGCTGTTACTAACTGCGAGCATTTGTCCAGACAGTACCTGCGTGTGTTGTCTTCATGTTTTATGTACTTCATTGTAAGGGTACTCGTCTTGATAAGTTGGACTTTTTTCTAGTTTGAATTTACTGTGAGTCTTTTTGTGTATTTATTTTTTAGCCATTCACCACATATAGGGGAGGGTTTGGATCCAAGAAAACGAGTTTAACCCCACTGCAGTTTTTGCGCCTGTCCCAAGTCAGGAATATGTTGATCATTGGCTTGTCCTTGTCTTCTTATAGAATTTTAGTTTCTCGATATTTGTGTTATTGGATGTGCTTTGTTTCCATTGATTTATTCACTTTTTACCTTTTTGGGGCCAGTTAGGACTTGTTATATGGTGTAAGGTTCCTCACCGTGTTGAAGACCGTACGGTGACCCCTAGATGCTTCGTTTTGGGTCGTTTTAACCTGGATATGGGATGTTGTCTCCTTGACATTTACCCCATTTCCTTTCTTTTTCATATGTACAAGATATTTCGATGTTTGTTTGGAAATGAGTACTTCGTTTTGGACTACTTTTCGATTATGACTTTCCATATTATTTGATTTTAATGCCGCTGATGAGAGGTTACTCCTTGAAACACGTGTACAGCATAACGAAATTTACCGTTTTTATGCAATTCCGGTTTTTTTTTGTTGTATTTCAAAAACCATCTTGAAAAATGAAAATGTGCAGTTGCGAATAAGCCAAGCAAATAGAAGTAAATTAGCATGTTCAATCATTAATGACTACTGAGCTTGCAGTTAAATGTATGGCAAGCTTGAACCTCCTTTACACTTCTAAATCAATAACATCCTATTTAAGGTTGATTAGAACCAGAACCAAACAGAAAACTCAACAAGGCCAACTTATCACAAGTGAACCAAACATTAATGACTTGCCATTTGAACTTGCTAAAAACGTCAGAAAAAACATAAGCAGAAATGTAACCATTGCTGTTATACCAGACAAAAAGTTTGCTGTAGTTTGCAGGCATGTATTAATCTGCCCAAACACCTGGTCGATTGCTCATAATACATTTGAGTAACGATGTAGTAACTAGTTACCAATGCTTGACTTTAAATAGTCTATGCACATTTTAATCCATGTTTGCATACCATAATGAAAAATAACCTCTCACTGGTAAAACACAGCAAAACACAACAGTATATATACTTGACAACCCTACTTGACAAAGCCTTCAAGTGAAAATATCATCGATAACCCTTATCTTCGACATCGGTCAACCATATAACCTAGGGTTGCTGCGATGTTAATCACATGTAGGTTCTACAGATTTACAGACTGAAAGTCCTTATATTTCAGTTATCCTATTCAATCAGGGTCGTATAGGTATCTATATGTCTCTGATTTAATGTAAACAAATATTTGAAATATTACACTTTTTCCTTTTGCAATACTCTTTCATGCTGGCTTTCATGTAGTACGCCGCATTTGCATTGCAATTTTGGGGGTATTAAAATAGTAGTTTTCTGGATGCCAGGGGATTGGGTAGGTGCCCTCTCAAGTTGAACGGAAGCTTAATTTGAAATGACTTATTAGTAATTGATAATACACTTCGCAGTAAAGTTATCATTATATTGTAACATGAATTTAGTTTTTTCCTTTGATCTTTTTAAAGAATAAATAAGAGATGACGAGCGTCGATAATCTAAACCGAAACATTTGATGATATTGCATAAAAGGTCACGTGTGCCCACAGAATTCAAGCGAAAAAAGCCATGCAATATCCAACATCGTTAGACCGATATTTGCACGGCTTAGCTCCGCCCCAAATAAGTAAAGGTCCGCCTCCAACAAATTCAAATGTTTCACCTACAAATTCAAAAAATAATTCAGATCAATTATAAAAGATTTTATATTCTGGAAAAAAAACGACAGCCACTTTTTTTAAACGTAAAAGTAAAGTGAATTTTTTAAATACAAGTATATTCAATTGATAACTGTTGCAACTTTTACGGAATTCCTTTAAAAAGAGATAGATGAATAGATGTACATTTTGTTACGCCAAGTTAAATTAAAATCAAACCTTAGATCTACAAAATTACGAATCCATTTTAAAAACTATCATCTAATTTCGGTAGATTCACACAAGTATCCTGAAGTACATTTCCTCCATATGCTCTTTTTAATTGACAAAAAAATCATTTGAAATAAATGATTCAAGATGTGCATTTCTTGGAAGCTGCTCAACAAACTTATCTAGTTTGTCGTCATTAGTATGTTGCTAAAATCGGAGGCTTATAACTATTCGTCCCAGTAGGAAGACAAGTCTATGAAGGTTTTAGTGTCATTTATTCCTAAAAAAAAA
>MJUU01059094.1:4759-21760 GCA_002080025.1 Modiolus philippinarum | reverse complement strand
TCGCTCGAAAAAATTTATTTATTTCAACAAAATTTTTTTTTTCAAAATTCACATTATTTTTGGGGGCAGAAAGCCTCCTTCAGAATTTTTTTTCATCATTTTGGCAGCCAAAATATTTTTTCTCACATAAAATCAGCTCCAAAATAATTAAAAAAAAACATAGCCCCCCTTCAAGTTAAATAAAGATTGTATTTACCTGAGCCCTTTATCTTCATCAACATATTCAGAAGGTCATCGAATAGTGCATTCTCTAAAAATATAAGGATATTTAAGTTTGTTTAACAGTCAGCTGAAAATAACATTCTGCAGCCGACTAAAAGGACATTCCCTAAAACTGGACATGAAAATAATATTCTCTGAAAATTTAGAGATTCAAAATTCAAATAGTGAATTCTCTGAAAATGTACAGATTTATCTGTTTAAGAAAAAAAACCTTTGAACATTTTATCTAAATAACAATGAAGGGATATGGAGTAAATGCAAATGAGACAAAGTCTCTACAAATACATGGTAATAATAAGCAATGGAACAACGCTTTTATTGTTGTTCTTCATCTTCAAGTCACTATGAGGCCTTCAACAATGAGTTTTACTCATACCCCATAGCAAGTTCAAGACGGCCCCTAGCACTGGTTTGAGCGGAATTCATTGCTAATTGTCGAGCAACGCTACATCCATGCTTTTTTACCTAATGATCCATGGATGCGGGATCGTCAACAAACATAAACTTAACTGGCAAAGTGTTCTTACAATCGCCGTCACCCATTGCCCGACAAAAAGACGATAGAAGACGATCACAACATTTAAACAACCACAGGGCACTCATCGAGCCAATTGTAAGAAAACTTGGCATAATAAAATCATGAGATGTGGGCACAATAAACAGGTGGTCAGAATAACAATTTTAGATTACAAAATATAAAAAAGCCAAAATGTGAAAGTGTGATAGCGTATCCATATGAGAGATTCTCTCAAGAACAAGTACACCATAACTGAAATGTATATAGAGTATACATCTCTCTCACGGGGAATCTTTTTACGGACTCCACACTGCAGGAGAGACAAACTCCAGTCTAATATTAACAATGAAGGGATATGGAGTAAATGCAAATGAGACAAAGTCTCTACAAATACATGGTAATAATAAGCAACGCTTTTATTGTTGTTCTTCATCTTCAAGTCACTATGAGGCCTTCAACAATGAGTTTTTTTCATACCTCATAGCAAGTTCAAGACGGCCCCTAGCACCGGTTTGAGCGGAATTCATTTCTTATTGTCGAACAACGCTACATCCATGCTTTTTGCCTAATGATCCATGGATGCGGGATCGTCAACAAACATAAATTAACTGGCAAAGTGTTCTTACAATCGCTGTCATCCATTGCACAAAAAGACGATAGAAGACGATCGCAGCATTTAAACAACCACAGGGCACTCATCGAGCCAATTGTAAGAAAACTTGGCATAATAAAATCATGAGATTTGGGCACAATAAACAGGTGGTCAGAATAACAATTTTAGATTACAAAATATAAAAAAGCCAAAATGTGAAAGTGTGATAGCGTATCCATATGAGAGATTCTCTCAAGAACAAGTACACCATAACTGAAATGTATATAGAGCATACATCTCTCTCACGGGGAATCTTTTTACGGTCTCCACACTGCAGGAGAGACAAACTCCAGTCTAATATTAACAATGAAGGGATATGGAGTAAATGCAAATGAGACAAAGTCTCTACAAATACATGGTAATAATAAGCAAAGGAACAACGCTTTTATTGTTGTTCTCCATCTTCAAGTCACTATGAGGCCTTCAACAATGAGTTTTACTCATACCTCATAGCAAGTTCAAGACGGCCCCTAGCACCGGTTTGAGCGGAATTCATTTCTTATTGTCGAACAACGCTACATCCATGCTTTTTGCCTAATGATCCATGGATGCGGGATCGTCAACAAACATAAATTAACTGGCAAAGTGTTCTTACAATCGCTGTCATCCATTGCACAAAAAGACGATAGAAGACGATCGCAGCATTTAAACAACCACAGGGCACTCATCGAGCCAATTGTAAGAAAACTTGGCATAATAAAATCATGAGATGTGTGCACAATAAACAGGTGGTCAGAATAACAATTTTAGATTACAAAATATAAAAAAGCCAAAATGTGAAAGTGTGATAGCGTATCCATATGAGAGATTCTCTCAAGAACAAGTACACCATAACTGAAATGTATATAGAGCATACATCTCTCTCACGGGGAATCTTTTTACGGACTCCACACTGCAGGAGAGACAAACTCCAGTCTAATATTAACAATGAAGGGATATGGAGTAAATGCAAATGAGACAAAGTCTCTACAAATACATGGTAATAATAAGCAAAGGAACAACGCTTTTATTGTTGTTCTTCATCTTCAAGTCACTATGAGGCCTTCAACAATGAGTTTTACTCATACCTCATAGCAAGTTCAAGACGGCCCCTAGCACCGGTTTGAGTCAAACTCATTGCTAATTGTAGAGCAACGCTACATCCATGCTTTTTTACCTAATGATCCATGGATGCGGGATCGTCAACAAACATAAACTTAACTGGCAAAGTGTTCTTACAATCGCTGTCATCCATTGCTCGACAAAAAGACGATAGAAGACGATCACAACATTTAAACAACCAGAGGGCACTCATCGAGCCAATTGTAAGAAAACTTGGCATAATAAAATCATAAGATGTGGACACAATAAACAGGTGGTCAGAATAACAATTTTAGATTACCAAAAAAAAAATTAAAAAAGCCAAAATGTGAAATGATAGCGTATCCATATGAGAGATTCTCTCAAGAACAAATACACCATAACTGAAATGTAATCTTTTCACGGACTCCAAACTGCAGGAGAGACAAACTCCAGTCTAAAATTAACAATGAAGATATATGGAGTAAATGCAAATGAGAAAAATTCTCTACAATTACATGGTAATAATAAGCAATGGAACAACGCTTTTATTGTTGTTCTTCATTAAATGCAAATGAGAAAAATTCTCTACAAATACATGGTAATAATAAGCAATGGAACAATGCTTTTATTGTTGTTCTTCATCTTGATGTCACTATGTGGCCTTCAACAATGAGTTTTACTCGTACCTCATAGCAAGTTTTACAATGGAAGATGGCATAGTTATTATGACGACAAAGAACCTTCAATAACAAAGAATGTCTAGATGTTTAGTCACTGTAAGAGTTTTATAGTAAATGTGTCAGCTAGAGATCAAAATACAAGCAAATTGTAACAAGGTTATTACATATCATTTACAACAAATGCATACAAGAAGGCAAGCCAATAAATATCATAAGTTACGAACTTAAATTCGCTTTGTCCTTTTGCTCTTTGGAATTCTGTTCTTGACTGTTCTATTCGGTACCTTTGTTGTTACCCTCATTTACTGTAACTGGCGGCCTATAAATCAATTCAATCTTTCTTCTCTTTGATACGACCTTAAAGAGTAAGTGTTTATCAGATCTAGAGTCGTCATAGACTCAACATACACAAAATATTAAGGATCATTAAGAGTAAGGATAATACATACCTAATTTTTTATTACATGTACTATGTGCGAGTATCATTCGTCCACACAATAACACAAGTAAAGGTGATAGGTAATTCATTTTGGAAAGGGGAGTAACTGGACACTTTTCTAGGCTAAAATGGGCTGACGGCCATGCAACCAACTCAGTGCTGTTTATACTCGTTTTATAATAAAGAAATTGCATGTTTAAATTCATTGCTGATATTTTATACTATATATCATGTTCCAATGAAACAGAATCAATAATTAACAGCTGTCAGGGTGTGAAACTCCAGACATGTCATTCCAAGAATTATTTATATTTTAACTTTAATTCAAATCATAATATCATTTTGTGTTTCAATATAAATGCATACAACCACGATCTGTAATGAGATGAATGGAAAGCAGACTGAAAATGATTACACAGTAGCCAATAAAAACCATAAACTCCATGGTGCAGTTGGCTTTAGCCAGAGTGGTCTTTTGCAACCACTTGGCGTCTGTAGTCTTTCTTATCTTTCTGTCGACCGATGATCTTCTCTTCTGAAATCATCAGAACTGGTAAAAATATTTGAAATTGGTATTTTTATGCTCGTGTCTCATCGGTAGTGAATCAGAACTGTTTATTTCCATAGGCCTTATGTTAAAACCCCTAAATTGTTCTTGAATTGTGCCCTAATAAATAATTTCAACCCTGTCTTGCAACGTTATGAACGTAGAACAAGCATCTTCGCTAGCCATGGGTTACGATTCGCTCTTCTAAGAGGAGAGGAGCGAATCGTAACCCTTGTCTAGCGAAGATGTAGAACAAGTTGCAAAGGTAGTTCAGCGGTGTAAGAGTGGTAGGACGCCGATTGGGACATTTGGTCATTTAGTAAACCCTTGATCCTACCGCACACTTGCCATACCCAAAACCTAACCATAACCTAGATATTCGCGCTTTATGCACTCATTATCTTCATCTTTGCTTTTGCGTTGTCCATGTACTGCGGACGCTCTCTATTGTATTTCTTTTGGCTTGCTTGGTATTCTGTGCTTTTCTATTGTTTAAGTTTTCTTCACTGTTTTTCCCTTACACTAACCCCTTTTCTAACCATTGTAATGTTTTCTATCGATTTATTTCCCTTTGTGTTCTGTTCTCTCGTAGAGTCTTTTTTGTTTTGTCTTTTGTTTCTAGAGTCCGTCATGGTCGTTCTAATCCTTACCTTTCTCTATATGTACTACCTCATTGTAAACAATATTGTCATCGAGTTTGAAGGAGTTTCCTCTATAACAATAATGAATTGATTAACTAATTAACTAATTA
Source organism: Modiolus philippinarum (assembly GCA_002080025.1). Classification (NCBI taxonomy): domain Eukaryota; kingdom Metazoa; phylum Mollusca; class Bivalvia; order Mytilida; family Modiolidae; genus Modiolus; species Modiolus philippinarum. The sequence goes on along the minus strand of MJUU01059094.1, from coordinate 16,890 downwards.
GAGTAAATATATTTCATTTTCTCTGTCATAAAGCAGTCGTGGGTCGGAGAGCTATCAACATGATTCCTGTACAATTTAAAATCCACAAGGCCTTATGCTTTAATCAACTCTTTTGTCGAACACGATCATTTTATCTTTGTTTGGTTGACTATAAGTAATCTTTTTGGTCCCTCTTTATTTGGAATTGACAGTCAAGGTCTTCACGACGTCTCTGTTGTTGGTGATCATATTCTTTTTTTTTAGTATATCAAAGTTGATGGTAAGGGAATTCGTGTAGTTGCATATGTTCGTATTTTCAAATCTGTGAGGTTTTCAGCTAACTTGTAGCCATAATTTTTCGGTCCACCTGTCACGAACTTTGTAATTTTATTATCAGGTATTTCATCCGTTAGATCTCCCAAGTAATCTCCTAATCAGTTTGGTTTTCAGTCTCCGTGTTGAGATATAAAATACAATGGAATCGGGTATCGGCATAAAGAGCGCTGGTATTCAACTGTACAATTTCAGTCTTGCTTGGCAGTCGTATAAGCGGCTATCGCAACATTGGATCGTCCCGAGTCTTCGAAGAGTTCTTCTTTATACCGTTATCTCATTTTCACCATCTCATCTATGACGACATTGATACCTATGACGAGAATTTGGTCAGTTGTTAACAGATCGAAATACACTGCATGGTCATATATACATATTTTATTTGGGGTAAGTTGCCTCTCTGTCCAAATTTTCCCCAAAAGCTTTTCAACATTAACTTGGACAATGTTCTCAGTCCGGGATTTTCCTTGATGTTATATGCCCCACTTTTCATGATAATCTCTGATGTACCTCCATTTATCGTCTTCGATGTTGCACAACTCCGGTCATTCACTGGCTTCCTATTTCTTTTTAAGAAGGTATTCACATATGCTTTAATAAGTCCCCCCACCTTAGTAGTTGGGTGCAATTGCTCCGTTTCAAATGCCACACTTCGTATATCTGATATATCTCTTTTCTAAAGCTTTTTTGACTTCGCCCGGCACCCACGTTCCTGTTAATGTTTTTTGCTCTTGTGTATGTTCGCACGGCGTCTGTTGATGGGTTTCGGTGCAGGTTTTAAACAACGAGTTTTCAACTTTTATCACTCAAACAGTTTTTACACTGTAACAAGAGGCAGAAAATAAATTACATTTACAAAGACAGACATGCAAATATGTACAAATAACTAAACACCGAAGTTACTGTGAATTTACTTTCTGCATATGCGCATTTCGACAACGTATGTCTCTTCAGTGCAGATAAAATTTAAACATTTGGAAGACCATATACTCTAAGATGTTAGAAAACTTATAGGGAACAAATAACCAATATGATCTAAATCAGCTAAGGACAGAGCCTTGCATGAGGGAGATACTCCTTTGTTTTCAACAAAATTTACAAAAAAATAGATATTGTAAGGTTCCAAAAATAATCGGCTTTCGGGTCAGCACCGAAGTACTGACTACTAGGCTGGCAAATACCCTAACTTACAGTAACTTTGGTATTTTTTACTCTCTGCATATGACCATTTCGAAAACATATGCCTCTTCAGTGCAGATAATTTTTTTTTAAATCGGATATCCAGAAATCGAAAGATGTATAAAAGCTGATAGAGAACAAATAATCAAAAAGATCTTAATTGAAAGCCAAAATCATCTAAGGACAGAGCTTCGCATAAGGGAGATATTCCTCAGTTTTATCCCGAATTTTCTAATTTAGATTTTGCATGCGATATATGTGATGAACAATAACGAGTTTAACCCCGCCGCATTTTTTGCACCTGTCCCAAGTCAGGAATATATTGGTCAATGGCTTGTCCTTGTCTTCTTATACAATTGTAGTTTCTTGATTTTCGGGTTATTGGATGCGATTGTTTCCATTGAACTATTCACTTTTTTTACCCTTTTTGGGCCATTTAGGGCTTGCTTTATGGTGTGAGGTTCTTCACTGTGTTGAAGCCTAGATGTTTTGTTTTCGGTCGTTTTAACCCAAGGTTGGCAAAATACCGGCATTTATGAGTATTTTCCATGCCGCCGGTAAATACCGGTATATACCGGCATTAACTGGCAAATACTGGCATTTACTGGTCAATCGAATTGACCACCCTGGAATTTATACAGTAACACTGTACCTAGCATGGTTTGAAGAAAACTAATTATACTGGGAAACTCCTCTATTTATATACTTTTATGAAGCCCTTAAATTATCTCTTTGTAGATTTTTAAAACAATGTCTTATGAATGTAAATTGGGCAAAAAATGGTCAGTTGACTAGAGTGGAATTTATATCCTGTTCTAAACTTGCCAACATACTCATCAGGTGGCTTATGGCTATCACTAAATAGGTGTGTTTGCTTTTTTCCCTCTTTCTTCTTTTTTTTATGGTTATTATTTTCTCACTTTTTTGTATTTTTTTCTTTTTTTGTTATATTCGGACTTCTTTTAATGCATCTCAGAGTTGAAGTCAATAGCCATACTTTTATTCAAGCCATACATAGAGTACCTAAAGTTTACTTTGACTGGACAATTTATTTTGTTTCCATGTAGTTCTTAAACCTTTCTATAGAACAGGAAACCATTCACAACATTTTATTACTTCCAACCTTTGGAAATTATGGATTTCCTTTGTTTGGGTTCTAGTGCTGCTGATGAGGAATAAATTTCCGAAATGGCCATACAGCTCATTAAAATTATTGCAGTTGGAGTTAACATATGTGTTATGGTCTCATGTTCATTTACTCCATATCCTTTTGTGAAATATTTGACAGTATACCAAAATGTATTCTTGAATAAACTTTCCCTTGAAATTTTGTTGCTTTAGTAATTAAGACCCTAATAAAGTTGTCACTGATCTAGAGGCCAGGTGCATTATCATGATTATTACCTGTAATTTTTACCTATATTTACAAATTAATTTACTAATTGTCAGACATGTAGAGTTCATCTTTTTTAGTTGACCTAGTTAGACAAAATATAAAATAAGCATAAAATAATAAATATATTTATGTTTGTTTTTTTTTCAAAATTAATATACAAGATTTATTTCAACTGTTCAATTTGGTACATAGTGATATAATGAAATGAAATAAAATATTACATTTTTAAACTGTTATATGTGAACACATATTTTAATTATTTTAAGATGATTAAGTTTTACATATTTGCATTATTTTTTTCCATCAAAAGTTCAATCGACCAGTATTTGCCACTTGAGGAGTATTTTCCAGGCCGGTATTTACCGGTAAATACCGCCGGTAAATACCAGGGGTGGAATTTACCGCCCAACCTTGTTTTTAACCGGAGATAGGATGTTGTCTCCTTGACATTTACCCCATTTCCTTTCTTTTTTTTTTATAATAATTCATAATTATCATTTTGAGTGACTTACTGAAGTTGCATATCACTGAAAATTTTATTCATTTGAACTATTCTAGCTTTTCAACGTATTTGATGTCTGGTATTCCAGTTTCAATTTTAGCTGCATTGAAGAGACGTAAGTTGTTTAATAGACAATATGCAGAACTAAAATGTACTGCAGATGCCACTGGGCCGATGCCACTGCTCGTGGACTGTCAGTCCCCGACGGTATTCGCCAACCCAGTAGACAGTACTTCGGTGTTGGCCCGAAAACCGATTTCAATTGGAAACTCGCAATATCTTAAGTCAAGAAAATTTTGTTTCAACCTAATGAGTATCCCCCTCCTGCATAGATAGATTTCCTTAGCTGATTTTGTCTTTTCTTTTTAGATCCTATTGGTAATTTGTTCTCTATCAGCTTTTACAATTATTTCGGCTTTTGGATTTCCAAATGTTTTGATTTGATCTGCACTGAGATGACACAAGTTGTCAAAATGCGCATATGCAGAGATGGAATTCACAGTAACTTCGGTATATTATTATTTTATGCAGGTTTAACAATTATTGATTGCTATAAATCTGTTGGCGATAACATAGGTCTTACAGACAATTAATTGGTTTTGATTAACTCTTCTTTATTGATTCGCTTCTAACTCAGATGATGAGACTCAGGGTGTATAAAGAGCGAAACTTTGTTACCCTTCCGAAGTACCTGATGTGACTCGCGGTTTTTCATGAGATTTAATTTGAAAAAAAAAATATTTAATATACATAATATACGAAGAGCTTTTGGGGTTGACGACTTTTTTATTATAAATAATGTCTTTTCTTTTAGTTTATGCATATCTTCTGATGAAACATGTATTATCACATCGGAAACTACAAAATATTAATCTACCATGGGCGGAATAGGAACTTGTGAATTTTATCATTTTTATCACCAATGGAGAATTTGAGAAATGTAATCGTTGTTGTTTGACTAAACATAGCATGTTCCTTAGAAACAAGTAGGTTTTTGATAAATACGCCTCCCTTTCTGTCGATAATGTGTGAACATGACGGTGATAACAATGCGTGGATTGTCCATGCGTCTTGATCTGATGGTATATCCTCATACAATCTTACACAACATGTGAAACACTGAATTAGGAACTGTTTTCCGAGTCCTATATAATAAAAGCCTGCATCAGCTAAGTGATCAAAATGTTCGGACAAGCACTGGATTTCATGGTTTCCCTCTAGGTTTTCATACTGATATCGACAATATGTTTGTCTTCTGGCGTCTACTGAATCATATTTCTGACGTAATGCCGTCGTATACTTTTCCTTTTCGGCTAATGAGTCATAGCATACGTTCACAGTTTTGTCGTCGAGAATGGCGTTCTCTATATACCGACATCCAGGGTATTGTTGCGCATGCCTTTGAAATGCGTCCTGAATTACTTCTAAATTTGTGATAACACAACCACAATGAAAACAACGTCCATTGTCACCAGGTCCTGTATAATATAATCCTGCTTTGACAAAGTTTTCAATTCGCAGCGGGTCCCTTTTCTTCCATTTTCCTGGAAAAGAATTTGTTCTTTCTCTGGCTTCCTGAAATTTAATAAATCTTGGTGTTCGTGCCTCTCTTGTTATCTTTAATGCCAAAGATTTCCAGAATGCGTGATAGAGATTGGATAAAAACCTTGCTTCACGAACAGAATATTTTCCAGAAACAGAACAAACTATATTCCAAAACTCACTGACGTCTTTAATTGAAGTATTGATAACCGAAGCACAAAGTTTTGCAATATCCTCTCGGACGTCAAGATATTTGTCAGCATTTTCATTGATAACCATGACAATATTTGCATCATTTAAAATATCACAGCGTTCTAGGACTTCATTTATGTGAATCTGAGAATGTTGATGACAAAATTTCTTATATTCTACCAAGTCAATTTGTAAAACATTTGATTTGCCTATAATCAACACGCCAAATACTTCTGCCTCTAAATGACGAAGACATAGTCCATGGAACGATAGCGTACGAGCGACATCACCTTTGGCCACTACGTGACAGAAAGGCGGAACATATCGACGGATTTCTGCAATCAAATCCTGCAAATCGTGCGAATCATTTAATTGGATAATATTTGTTTTAGCTAGAAATATAAGTCCATTCTGTCTTGAAATTTTTCCAGATACTACCAGTGTGATGATATTCTGTATGTTTGCACGGGAATAGTTTTCAAAAATGACACCCTCTAAAACAAATTTAAGTTTTTCATTCTCCATGAAATTTTCAGATATAACAATCAGCATCTTTCTCGGAAAAGGATTTATAAGTTTCAAACATTCAAACATCGTTGTTCCGGGAAACTGGTGTATAGAAACATAACTGATTCTTTCTTGTTCGAATTTAGCCAGAAGAACAGGCTCTGTAAACATATCGATATCGTCGTACACAACAAAAATGGTTTCCATATCTACTTTGACCTGGTCTTTGTCAACGCTACTATGGATATCTTCAACTCGTTCTAAAATGCTGTGTAAAGTCACCTATAAATATCAGATCATAGATGGATTTATCAACAGTGACATTGATCAAACTGTAAGTTAACTCTGTAGATATGCGAGGCTTAAATCGTTCATGAAATGGTCTGTGGTAGAAAATAAATGTAGAACTTTTTACTGCCTCAGCTCATGAAAAGCTAATATTTTTTCATTGACATTCATCCGACATTTACATTTACCGGAAAACCAATTTTATTTGTAAAATTTAAGGGAATTTCGCTTAAAACTAAGGAGCATCTCCCTCTTGCATAGCTTTGTCCTTAGCTGATTTTGGCTTTTCGATTTAGATGCTATTGGTAGTTCGTTCTCTATCAGTTATTAATCATATGTCAGCATATGGATTTTAAAATATTTCCATTTGCACTGAAGAGATATAAGTTGTCGTAATAGCCATAGGCAGCAATTAAATTCACAGTACTTTCGGTAATTTGTTATTTATTACCACTATTCCGTTGCCTATGCAGACAGGACTGTGAGTCCCCGAAGGTATTCACCAAATCAGTAGCCAGGTGCTGACTCGAAACCGATTTTATTTGAAAACTTGGAATATCTTAATTAAAGGGAATTTTGTTTTAAACCAAGGAGTTCTTCCCTCCTGCATAGCGCTGTCCGTAGCTGATTTTTGCTTTTCTATTTAGATACCATTGGTAATTTGTTTACTATCAGCATTTACATATATTTCGGTTTATGTATTTCCAAATATTTTGATTCGATCTGAACTGGATGAGATAAGTTGTCATGGCGATATGCAGAAATTAAATTCACAGTAACTTTCGTATTTTGCTATTTATTAAGACTGTCCAGACAGATGCCTCTGCTGGTGATTTGTTGAAGTCCCCGAGGGAGTTCAAAAACTCAGTAGCCAGTCCTTATGGTTGGTCCGAAAAAACGATTTATTTGGAAACTTGCAATATCTAAATTTGAGGGAATGTGTTAAAAACTAAAGGGTATCTCCGTCTTGTATAGCTGTGTCCTCAGCTGACTTAGGCTTTTCTATTTACATTTATCGGCAATTCGTTCTCCCACCAACTGTTACACACATTTCGGTATGTGGATTTCCAAATATTTTGATTTGATTGCCGGTGAGGAGAAATAAGTTGTCGAAATGGTCATTTGTAGAAATCAAATTCACAGTAACTTCGGTATTTTTCAATCTGCTCAAACCTGTGCGTAGAGCCATCTTGAACTCACTTTGAGGTATGAGCAAAGCTCATTGTTGAGGGCTTCATAGTGACTTCAAGATGAAAAATAACAAGAAAAATAAAAACATGTTCCATTGCTCGTTTTGTCATGTTTTTTTTTTTAAATTTCTCACGTGCATTTACTCCATAGCCTTAAAGTTTTTATTTATATCAAAAGAAATATATCTTTATTAACTGGTAATATAAAAAATGCATGGATGTTCCACGGAACACATTTGTCTCCTGCACTAAGTATTTCAAAGAAATCCTGTATTTGTTATAAAATAATAAATTGCATAATAACATCATAATTGAAAACTTTCAAAAATAAAATGCAAGGGCACACATGAGGCAGGAGATTTAGGATAATGGAGGCATACCCGAAGATTCCAATAAACATAAAGGACGAAGTCAGAATCCACCTTTAAAAACTAAATGAAACAAAAACAAGGAAAAGGCAAAATGCATTGGGCACATATACAATATATACTGAAGCATTCCTGCAAGCTTTTTCGAAAATAAAAAAAGCAGTTTTAGAGGAGAAAATGTTTAAAGAGCTATACAGACAGACGGACGAACAGATAGGCGTACGTCGGATTACAGATAGTGATCCGTCGAGTCTGCACTAGAAGCAGATGAAAAATTGATGATCTTTTATTGAGACCGATATGAGTTTTAATAACGTGGTTTTAATAGACCTGTATTAGTTGCTGATAAGGTTTATCTGCACATTAAATTCCATTAAAACCCTGATCGACCGATGCAAATGATTTGTTAACTCACTGCAATCCAAATTCCAATGACTACAATTTTTTCGACCACAATTTCTAAGGGATATCAAGTATAATGTGAATGATCAGAAATCATTAAATTAAATTGGACTTTTTTGTTTTATTCATCATCCGATTTTATAGAGTTAGATTTTGAAGATATGTTTTAACGAATGCTTTCTTAGTATGTCAACATATTTGCAAAAGTTCTTCGTTTTCGTGCTTATAAGAGGGAAAATGAGACCAAAGGAAGCTTTGATCATATGCTACTCCAATCATTTCTTTTGTTTGGATTTTAATGGGGAATTGATTTTTTTGTTCCGTTTTGGATAGTACGTGCTTTTGTAGGAAAGGTTTTGGATTGATTGATTGAATATTGTTTACCGTTTACTGAGCAATATTTCAGCTATATCAATACGAGAACAAGTTTGTTAATAAATAATCACATTGGGGTATGGAAAGGGTCATGGGACGGGAAATTCTGACTGCCACTGGAAAAGTAGGATGAAATCGAAAGGGGCGGGGAATTTAGCCTTGTAGTTGATCACCCACGGACAACTCAAAAAAGAGCTTCCTACAAGGGTTCTTTAACGTGCAGGAAGCGTGGCATTTCTTCCAACACGTGGACCTGAGTTTACATCCCATCCGAAAGATGAGTTGTGTATTTATTCATCCCGCATAACCACGGACTGGGTCCTATTTCTATATCCCAGGGTTCCCTCGAGTCAGCCCCGTTTAGGAGGGGTCATACCCCGCAAGCCGGAGATACTAGGTCCTATTTCTATACCCCGGGGTTCCCTCGGGGATGGAAAGGTTTACTTTGGAAAGATTGCCTACAAAATCTTTCGTTTCTTTTACTATTTCCAAGGTATATGGGCATCCCTGTTAAACCACCTGAATGATATTGATAACAAATTACACAAATAGTTTTGCATTAACGTGAAGGGAATAATATTTCGCCTGGGCTATTAATTGATTCCCTTTGCAAAGATGACCTCAGACGCGAAACTACATAAATCAAAGTGCAGACGATAACACCTTAATACAGAAGACTAAGGATTCCACCTACTCACAAAGCACGCGAACACCACCACAAATGAAACACACACAAATTAAGCACTTACAGTGCGAACTCAAAAAAAAAAAAACAAAACAAAAAAACAAAAAAACAGAGTGACAAAAGGTGCTTCGGAAGGGTAAGTTTTTCAGCTCTGCATATAACATCAGAGGTAGGTACGACGTGAAAATCTTGTCAATCGGCGCCCTTCGCAGACTGCATGGTTTTATGCAATCTGCGCTCCCATCTCACCTTTTCTGCAGTTTGCGCCCGGGAGCAGATTGCAAATGGACGGGCGCAGATTGCAAGTATTTGAGCGCAGATCGCAAGTATTTGAGTGCAGATTGCAAGTATTTGGGAGCAGATTGCAAGTATTGAGGCGCAGGTTGCAAGTATGCAGGCGCAAATTGCTAGTATTCAGGCGCAGATTGCAAGTATTGAGAAACAGATCGCAAGTATTGAGGCGAAGATTCCAACTGTAATTGCTGTTCCTATCTATGAAGAACATCATGCGTATGCGTACATTATGAATAACATACCTGCAACCAGACAACTAGTAAATAACTATAGCGGTCTATGAAAAGGAGCGTATTAACATTAACGTAAGTTTGTTAGCATGTTCATGCATCAATATATCAGCCACTACTGATATCAGTAGAAAAAGCGGGAAAATTTAGGCTTCTTGGAAAAGCAACTTCAAGGTCAACGAGCAACGACATTAAGAATGAATGTACTTCTTTTAAAAGAATGAATGTTTTTCTTTCATCCATTACCTGATGAAATGAAAACAACCTTCAGGATGTATGAATCGGGTGAAAAAGTATTCCCAAAGACGTTGATTCCAGAATACACCGTGACCAGTGTCATCTGCTCCCATGGACTGGAATACTTAAATGGTGACCCAGCTGAAAATGGATGGCTGTTGAATGACAGCCCAGAAATTTACAAAAATGGTGTAACGCTTAAGAACAGTTTTCTAACGACCAACAGAAACTGGATGTTGCCGTCAGTTTTATGATGGACAGGAAGACCTTCTCTTCAACCTTCAACTTGGACAACAAATCCATACTTTACTATGGATTTCTGATTGATTACATACATGTCATGATTGAATCTGGACAACCGTTAAAGGCAGCTCAGCGTAGTAATGTGATGACAAATTTAATAATGGCGAATTCCAAGTCCGTTCCAGTTCATGTTTTGCAGAAGGGTTGGAATGCCTTTGCCAGGTTACTGGATATTGACCTTATTCACTCATTTACCTGCTCAGAATGTGAAAATGACCCTGAAGTAGTCATATGCGATGGGACTGCTGTCGGATTTCGAAAGGATTATCTTCCTCCAGACAAAGACACAATTTCCTCAAATCCTGTCAAAGGTAGCACACACAGTCAAGTCGCCAGAACTAAGAAAATTAATTCATCTTTACTGTGGAGTAAAAAAAAAGTATCGAAAGACACCAGTGGACTGCGAAAAACTGAATATGGAAGCATTAGCAGTGATGAATTTGATCGTTTGTGTAATTTACTGGAAAAAGAGGTCACATGTCACAGTTCTAAACATAGTAAAAAGAAGCAAGGCAAAATCAGCACAGGAACCATACAAGTCATTATTAATTGAGCTGTCAAAGAATACCCCTGTGTGCGGAATGGCACAGATACTTGGTTATGCCGACGTTCAAGCAATTCTACAGGAGATCATCGACAATAAAATTGATATACGAGATAGCTCCGAGTCGAAGAAGATGACAAAACTTTTAAGACATGCTCCAATTCTAGCTAGATTTTTGAACAGCAAAAACCGTTTATCAGAATTGGATAGAGTTTTATTGAATAAGAATACTTTGTACAATCCGGAAACCATTAGAGGTGGAACAACATCATTGATTTCTTTCCAGCTTTACCATTGGTTCAAAGTCTTCCAGTGTATGAAGCAGATACTTAGAACTCTTTTTTTCTACCAGAACACTAGCGATTCGTGCCGAAAGATCAGCCGTGGGCATCCATCTTTGACTCCGGGAATATTTACCATTTACTGCTCGCATGGTATTTGTTTGGGATTTTCTATTATGAAGACTGTGAATCACCGAAAATTCCCTATGAAATATTTAGAACTAGATTCTAAAAAGCACCAAAATATATTGTGTACGACACACCAGTACTGCTTAAATCGGGATCCACATTTTTTCAAGGATACCGTATTTGCTGTAGATAGGTTTCACTGGCGTGGACATATAGGCTGCTCAGAAAGATATAATTTGTCTTCGTACAATACAAACAAATACATTGCAAGTGTGAATAGCCACGTAAACGAGGAAGAGACGAAATATCTTACACTTGTGAAAGATATCCTGATCTTTAATCTGATCTTATGCAAGATAAATAGGATCTTGCATAAGATCAGATTTAAGATCGGGATATCTTTCTTGAGGGTAAGAAATTTCGTCTTTTTTTCGAGTTGAGCGTAGCTACCAAACATATACTTCAAAAACATATGCCTTGCTGACCGTATGACGGATGCTGCCAACACAGCAAGACTCTGACCCTTCCGGAGCACCTGATGTCAAATCTCACTTTCATGGTAGTTCAAACCTGAGTGCCTTGGTTTTGACTGTGGTATTTTACTTCTAAAAAAACTAAAATGGAACAGTGACAGTATGATATACAAGACAACACACAAAAAAATAAAATAAAATAAAAATAAAACAAGTGAAAGACATAATATGCAGATGTGGATAAATAATTGTAATTATTGTTCCGATACCATATAAGGATATTTTGTTCGGAAATTTTGTTATTGCCCCCATTGTCTATGGTCTCTGATATTTGAAGCTCAAGCATTTTCTTATTTGACATGCTTGAGGGGCACGAAAGAAACCTACAACAAAAATATACCGGAATTCAAGTACAAGTTGCTAGCGTGGTAACATCTTCAAATTTCCACCAAAAAAAAAAAATCAATCGGGTTTTGAATTATAAAGGCATAACTTTCATAACTATACATACCTGTGTAAATATAACTTTTATCTCACTTATATCTATGTAACACACATAGATTTAAATTGCACATATTCACGTGGTTCATTTCCTTAATATAATAGAAATTTTAAATTACTGTACATTTCGTACAAATATTGAAATAAAACTACCTTACACCTCGGAAACCATACAAGCTGTATTTTATTGTGAACAAAATA
>MJUU01059093.1:113822-126072 GCA_002080025.1 Modiolus philippinarum | reverse complement strand
TAATTTTGGGAAAAATACATATAAATGTTGTGTGAGGACAATTGAAATAGGCACCAAAAAGATACATAAATTTGGTATTGCGAGAAAGGAAAATAGCTACAATGCAAAATATTTCAGTCTTTATAACAATGTATAAGGTAATTTGGGAAAAATACATATAAATATTGTGTCGCGACAATTGAAATAAGCACCAACATATAATATCTCCAACTTCTAAGTACATTTTTGAGAAAAGATGCATAAATTTGGTATCGCGAGAAAGGAAAAATGCCATAAAACAAAATATTTTGATATTATAAGGTAATTTTGGGAAAAATACATAAAAATGATGTGTTGCGACAATTTAAATAAGAACCGACATCTACCGATAATCTCTCCCACCTCTGAGGTCATTTTTAACAAAAGATGTGTAGATTTGGTATCGCGAGAAAGGAAAAAGCTAAAATGAAAACTATTTCAACCTTACAAGGTAAATGTTGTGGTATGACAATTGAAATAAGCACTGACAAATAATATCTCCACTTTTTGAGGTCATTTTTGACAAAGGATTTATAAATTTGGTATTGCGAGAAAAGAAAAAAGCTAAAATGTAAAATATTTCAATCTTATAGGGTATTTTTGGGAAAAATACATATATGTTGTGTCGCAACAATTGAAATAAGCACCGACATCTAATCTCTCCCACTTCTGAGGTCATTTTTAACAAAAGATGTGTAGATTTGGTATCGCAAGAAAGGAAAAAAGATAAAATGCAAAATGGTTCAGTCTTATAAGGTAATTTTGGGAAAAATACATATGAAGTTTGTGTCGCAACAATTGAAATAAGCACCAACATATAATATCTCCCACTTTTCGAATCATTTTTGACAAAAGATCCATAAATTTGGTATCGCGAGAAAGGAAAATAGCTATAATGCAAAATATTTCAGTCTTATAAGATAATTTTGGGAAAAATACATATAAATGTTGTGTCAGGACAATTGAAATAGGCACCAAAAAGATGCATAAATTTGGTATAGCGAGAAAGGAAAATAGCTACAAGGCAAAATATTTCAGTCTTTATAAGGTAATTTGGGAAAAAAATGCATATAAATGTTGTATTGCAACAATTGAAATAAGCATTAACATATAATATCTCCCTTTTGACAAAAGATGCATAAATTTCAGGGTTGGTATCGCGAGAAAGGAAAATAGCTATAATGGAAAATATTTCAGTCTTATAAGGTAATTTTGGGAAAAATACATATAAATGTTGTGTCGCAACAATTGAAATAAGCACCAACATATAATATCACCCACTTTTGGATTCATTTTTGACAAAAATTGCTTAAATTTAGTATCTCAAGAAAGGAAAATAGCTACAATGCAAAATATTTCAGTCTTATAAGGTAATTTTGAGAAAAATACATCTGCTAAATGTTGTGTCGTGACAATTGAAATAAGCACTGACATCTAATCTCTCCCACTTCTGAGGTCATTTTTGTCTCGCCCGCGACAAAAGTCGCGGGAACCGAGACATAGGCGTGCAAAGTATGACGGCGAGGGCGGCGTAAACTCAAGTTTTTGTATAGAAGCCTTTGATGTAGGAACTTTATATTTGGTCCATAGGTAGCTTACAGCGAACCCTATCTGTCGGACCCAAAATTATCTGACCTTGACCTATATTTCGCGGTCCAGTTACCAGGTTAAGTTTTTTTTTGCTTAAGTCCATTTCTCAATAACTACAAGCTAGAAGTCAATGATATTTGGTATATAGCTTGGTCTTGGTTAGTACATGTCAGTCTGCCATATGGCTTTTGTCCTTGACCTCAATTTCACGGTCCAGTGACGAGGTTAAGTTTTTTTGCTTAAGTCTGTTTCTCAATAACTACAAGCCATAGGTCAATGATATTTGGTATATAGCTTGGTCTTGGTTAGTTCATGTCAGTCTGCCATGTGGGTTTTGACCTTGACCTCAAGTTCAAGGTCCAGTGACCAGTTGAAGTTTTTTTGCTTAAGTCTGTTTCTCAATAACTACAAACCATAGGTCGATGATATTTGGTATATAGCTTGGTCTTGGTTAGTACAGGTCAGTCTGCCATATGGCTTTTGACCTTGACATCAATTTCACGGTCCAGTGACTAGGTTAAGTTTTTTTGCTTGAGTCTGTTTCTCAATAACTACAAGCCATAGGTCAATGATATTTGGTATATAGCCTGGTCTTGGTTAGTACATATCAGTCTGCCATATGGCTTTTGACTTTGACCTCAATTTCACGGTCCAGTGACCAGGTTAAGTATTTTTGCTTAAGACTGGTTCTCAATAACTACAAGCCATAGGTCAATGATATTTGGTATATAGCACTAGTATAGAAATAAAATATTCTTGTAAAGAGATATACAATACTTTCTCAAAAAGAATTGTTGGTATTGAATCAACAAATCAGTCATATGGGTCGTTACATATTTTTGGTGTATATATGCCTAGTGATGAGTCCATAGAAAATTATAGTAGAACTCAATGCTTTAGATGCCCTTTATAGTTATTACAGAGAGAATGGGAATGTTATCATAGGTGGTGATTTGAATGCCAGTTGTTTGTCGAAAGATAGAAGTGTGTCGAATGTGAGCAAGTCAAAGGAACTGATTAAGTTTGTAGATAATTATGATCTGATGTATGCAGGAAATAATCACAGAGGTCCAAATTATACATTTATTACCAAACAGTCAATGTTAGACTATTAATTGTTAAATGATATTTCATGTAGACAGCTAAGGTACTATGAAATCCTCGGTGAAGGGGCGATACGCAGTACATCTGATCATCTGCCTATACTAGTAGATATTTTGTTTGATTTTAAGCCTCATCATATATTAAGTAAGCGTGTCAAATTCCCAGCTTGGCACAGGACAAACGAGTCAAATTTAACTGATTACCAAACACAACTTAATGAGACAATTGAACATTTATTAAAGAATACTGAACAGTCTAAAATTTATATCGATACGGTAAATGATGATTTTGTGACAATTTTACATTCTGTTGACAGTAAGACAGTACCGAAATGTGGCTATAATCCATTCACAAAACCTTACTGGAACGAAACACTTAAACAAACCCACAAACAGGAAAGACTAATGCGAAATGTCTGGATTGATAATGGACGTCCTCGTGGTATGCACAACTAGTCTTACAGAAATTATAAAAGAGCAAAAACTAAATTTAGACATGCTCAACAAGTAGCAAACGAACAATACGTGCAAAATTGCTATGATGACTTGAATAAAAACGCTGAATGTGATATTCGCTTTTTTAGACGTTTTAGTAATAAACAATCAAAAGTTTATCCAGAGATAATATATAAAAACAAAGTTCATAACTCACCAGAATCTGTCGCTTCATCCTTTGTCAATTATTATGGTGATGTCTACAAAGTGACTGAAATTGTGACTTTGATAATAAAACGAAAGTTGACATAGAATCCGATTACAAAACAATTTTTCAAACCTGCAGTGAAAATGGAGGTCTTTTGCCAGGTGGTGAAATAACCGAATTTGGGATTAAGGGATTGATGCAATGTCTGAAACTTAAAAATCCGCTGGACATGATCAAATTCAGAACGAACACTTGCGATATGGTGGAAATTCTGTAATACGTTTTTTGTGCATGTTGTTTAATTTGATTGTAAAAAATTGTCGGATTCCTACCAGATGGAAGCAAGGTCTTAAAGTGCCAATTTTTAAAGGCGGAGCAAAAAGTAAAACAGCACCGGAAAATTATAGACCGGTCAGTTTATTATCAAGCACGTTAAAATTGTTTGAGAATATTGTTAAAACTAGGTTAATGAGTCACACTTTATGTGACAATAAGCTATTTCCTAATCCCCAACAACAAGGATTCCAGAAGTACCTTAGCTGTATAACAGCTTCATTTAACTTACAAGAAACCATTTTTCATAGTTTAGAAATGTATGGTAAAATATATGTCGCCGTTCTCGATAGCAAACAGGCGTTTGATACTGTGTGGCGTAGAGGTTTATTGTATAAATTGTATTTATTTCGTGTCACAGGTAAATTATGGCTCATTTTAAATGATATGCACATAGAAACTACAAGTGCTGTTGTCGTAAATCAGTGTCGATCTAGTTTCTACGCTGTACTTCAGGGAGTGCGTCAAGGTGGCGTACTTTCAGGTTTATTGTATATAATATACATCATGTACATCAGTAATTGAAACTAGTTTTAGTAATACTGGTGTGTTTTTTGTAGCAAGTAGTTGCCCAACGTTAGCCGATGACATTTCGTGTATCGGCACAACTCCGGTCGGTTTACAAGATATGCCTAATGTATGCATGAGCTATGCTAACAAATGGCGTTTCCGATTTAATGCGAAAAAAATCGTCAGTCATTCAATTTTCTTTAAACCCACGACAGGACAGATTATTATATCGATGGAAAATCGGCGCGGAGGACATTCCCGTAAACAATTCGTATAGGCATCTTGGTATTGATCTGGATTGCAACTTTAGATCTTCAGACAGGACTTCGAATGCTTGTCAAAAAGGAAGGAACTCTTTCTTCACTATGAATGTTATAAACTGTGTTTCAACGAACCCTGTCGTTTTGGTTCATTTATACAAGTCCGTTGTGTTGCCTGCGATCGTGTATGGATGTGAAATATGGACAAATTTAAAATTTATTGACATGCCTATGTTAAATCGTTGCCAACACTTCATTGTGAAACAAATATTGAACTTAAAAACTAGTACACGGTCGGGCATGTGTCAAAGCTTACTTGGCCTTAATCCAATTATGTCGCTCATTGATAAAAGAAAACTTAATTTTTTACAAAAACTGTGTACACTTGCCAATAATTTCCTTACGAAACAAATCTGCAATGTCAGACAATTTTTCATTCCTTATGGACATTGAACGTACGCATTATAGATTTATTCTTGATATTTTTCGTATTATGATAAAGTATACTCTCCAGGATTATCTGATCGAATACTTATGCAATGGATCTTTTCCTGCTAAACATATATGGAAAGTCGTAGTAAACAATGCAGTTGATTTATTACAAGAAACAGAATGGAATCAACGAGTACGTACTGACAGTGACTTTAAGCGCTTCAAGAACATTCATGATTCAGTTGTTATAAGTCCTATCTTCACACAATAACTTTCAGACGTTGAAATAAGAAATAACTATACAATCATTAAACTTATAACAGATCATCCGAATACTACACCAGGGATATGTTCTATATGGGACGGACAATTCAGTGATGTTTATGTTCAAGCGTGTTGTAATTGTACAGGGACACAGTCTTTTCAAAATGTATGGTGGGTTATCATCATGGAAAATTTTGATGTCGAACTGTTTGTCGAATTGAATTCGTATTCCGAGGAAGAACTCTACCAAATTCTCCTAGGAAAACCCGCTCTAACTGAAATGCCAGAGTTAAACAGTTTCCATAAACTTTGTCATGCACACATTGTTAAATGTTTGGCCGAATATCACCGGCTCAACAGGCTAGTCCGTTTATGTGTTGGTATACGAAATGTCATCGGAAGCTTGCATATATGTATTGCCTTTTTTGTATATAGTCTTAAATGAACAATGAAGGGATATGGAGTAAATGCAAATGAGACAAAATCTCTACAAATACATTGTAAAACACAGCAATGGAACAACGCTTTTATTGTTCTTCTTCATCTTGAAGTCACCATGAGGCCTTCAACAATGAGCATTGCTCATACCTCATAGCAAGTTCAAGACGGTTTAAGTATTATTGCTCACTTATTTTCAAATGTGTTTTTAACATGGCTTGGCGTTTATATATTCCCCATAATTGTCCTATTCATTTAATCTCTGTACTGAGGAAATAAAGAAATGAATGAAAGACTGTTTTATTCTAAATATTGAGGATATAGGAAAAATGTATCGCTCTTGTCAGGCAATTTGGGTTAGACTACTAAATAACCAATCGGCTGCTGAAAAAAGTACTTATATAAATAAAGCCATGCTACTTTCACTTTTCATATACAATGTAACTGCTCACAAAATGTGAGTTCTAAAACGCTCATTGGATCATAAAATACACTGAACAAAAAAGTGTAGCAATAATTGATGTAAATAAATTGCGCCTATTTTTCAGGTTATTAAATTTAAATTCATAGATTTAATTTTTACATTTCTTAGCTTGATTTGAGTTCGACAAATCACCAGCATCACGTCTGTCCATCAATTCTGACTATTGCGTTAATCTTATGCAAACCCGAACCAAAAAAAAACCAAACATTGAAGAATGGAATAGACAACTAAAGCGAACAAAACGTTTTTGATTTCCAGACTTGTTATGTAACGGTGATCATCAAGAGGTTTAAAATTTAAAACTGTTGAAGATGTGTTGATAATTTTTTTTCAGTATACTTCAAGAATGACGAGTTTTTCGATTCAGTATCCTTCACTGCATGAGAAAAAATTGTAGCTTCATCATTATGGGCATTTATGCCCAAGGATCTGAAAGGCAAAATTTGTAATTTGCATAATTCAGTTGGATGAGGTGATATACTTTCTTATAAGCTTTAAAAGTTAGCTCATGGCTTGGATAACCGTAAGCCACAGACTGGTTAAGGTGAATATAGACAGTCGAGATCGAATCCTTCCGTGACCCGCGAAACTGATATCCATTCGCACAAAAAAGTATCACAGGCACAACTATATTTGATGATTAATATATAATATCAAAATACATATAATGAATAAAAAAACGAATTTGAAAGTTGAAGAATAAATAGAAAGAATTCAAAACGATAACTAGAAAACACGAGGGGACTTTATAAACATAAGTGTATGATATAAATCGGATAATGTTTTTTATGAAATAAAAACGATACGCTAGGCTATGGAATAGCCTTGGATAGAAAATTGCGTGTTTGCTTGACAAGGGTGTGGTGGCTCATGATGTATTTGTATACTCAAATCAATACTTGAAGTAAACCTCTCTCGGTACTTCTTTGTAATTTCTTCTATTGGTCACAATTTTGTAAAATGGTAAAACTGGAGAAATTAAATGTTGTTCTAGCGTATTTAATTCTTCAAAAGGAGCTTAATCCATTTCTAAATTATTTATCATTGCTTGAGGATATATAGCCTCCTTACACACATAAGAGTTACACGTTTTACACACAATATGCTTGTCTCCTTTTAACATTTCTTTCAACCTGTCATCTTTTGCATTGAATTCTTTCTCGTGTACTTGGCTTCAAAAAATAAACCTTTTACAGCACACACAAATAAACACCGGTAGCTCTTTATTCTTCCGCAAAAAACGCAATTCTATCTCTTTCCACCTTTCGTTCTCCATTGCCTAGGTATCTCCATAAACTACAATCACGCTTTGTTTAACACAATTGAAAAGTCTTTTATAGTATTTGTATATTATTGATTATTTCACAATACCTCATCTTTATTTATTAACTTCTGGTTTTAAATTTATACATTACTGTTATTCTTTTTATCATATCTATATTTATAAATCTGGCTAAGCGATATTGCAATACCAATCCCATCATCCTATACAAACCTGTTCCCAGTACCACCTATAGTAAATGTTTATAATACTTTTCAACTTCCACAAGGAAACAGAAAATTAAACCCCGCTCCGTTTTATCAGGACGAAACTGGACGCCATTTTGATTTTCAAGAATCTGAAATTCCTATTGGTCAATAGTCTTCTGCGCATGCGTTCTCCTCACTGCGCAAACGTACTCCTCACTTCTCCCCAAGAACTATCTATATAGCTAGGCTATTCCATAGCCTAGCTAAACAGAATTAAAGATTTTGATTGGTTTAATTAATCTCTGAATACCGGTTTCCGTTTCTGATTGGATGAACGTTGAATATCCGTCTCTCGTTTCTCATTGGCTAAAACTATGAATAGCGTTTTCGGTTTGAAATCAAATTTCCGAATCCGATCGAAAACTGAACGTTAAATATCAAATACTCGTTTCTCATTGGCTAAAACTATGAATAGTGTTTTCGGTTGTTCAATGTTGATCGGAAACTAGGGATTTTCGGCGGAATACTATGTATACCGGTCGGAAATCCCTAGTTTACGTGGTATACCTGGTATCTCGCACGAAAACCCCTTGTTTTTGTTCGAAATACTTGGTATATCGCATTTTTGTGTCTATCACGTGCCATAATGTAGCGCCAGGTTTTACACTTCAATATTTTGTTTTGCTCTGCTCATGTGAAAAATAACATCAAAACTGATGCCATCTTGCAATTGTAATGATGAATCTTAAATCACATTTTTATTGCCACACGTCAGTGTCGGGATAAAACAGATTTAACCATAAACTCAACAAACAATAAGAAAATAAGTACATATATATATTTTTTGATAATCAAACATTTTAAAGTTATACATATATATATACATACAAAGGAAGATTTATAGTAATTAATTTGCAGTTATCTCAGGTAGGTGCTAGGTCATCAGGTTGCCTCGTTATATTCTTACTCACTGTAGTCGCGGACTGGTATCATACAAGAACTGTCTCATTTCCAGACCTTACAAAAATCAGATTCTCTAAAGGCCAGCCATTTTATATGGTCCTAAAAACGGCTGGTTTTCAGAGGTTCCCCTGTAGACCGACAGAAACCTAATTTGGTACCAATAGTTGTTACGAGGTTTCGGTGAAAAGGAGATATCTTTCTGTCTTAACCTCATCCAAAATGGCACTCTTGGGAACATATCAATCATTTGACATTATGGAAAACACATTCAAAGGTGTTCTTCTCTAAAAGCATAAATCCAATTAATCCAAACGTATCTAAAAGAGTCCGTCGATGGTCCCTTCCGAGAAACTGGTATCCAGCGGGTGCATACTTCATCCAAAATGGAGGGAATATAGTTTAACATTTGGGAAAAAAAAACGTTTAAAGATTTTAAAGCACAAGTCCAATATGAACCAAACTTAGTCACAATAGTCATTAGTTGGTCCCATCTAAAGAAGGTATCCGTAGTGGTCAGAATCTCATTGGATCCTTGTGCAAACATATTGAAAGACTTAATCTCTGAAATTTTTAGTCAGGTTAAATATAAACTTTGTCACAACAGTCCTTAAATGGTTTCAGGATTTATTATGATCAACTGTGAAATGTCATAAATTATAGATCAGTTACATTTCTATACTTTCTGCATATAAACTAAGGAACTTAGTATGACATGTCATATACTTGGAAACACTATATTGTTCGTGTGTGTCAATTTTCGTGGAATTCGGGATTGCCTCTAACTACGGAGTCCAAGGAAATACAAAATCTGCGTAACCTTGCATTGAAAAGGGTCTGAAACCACGAATCTAGAAACCCAAGAATCTATGAATTTTAGCAAAAATCACAAAAATACTAACCCATGAAAATAAAAGCATCCACAGTACTTGCGTGGAATATGACACGTATATACTAAATTATTTACAATGTTATTTTTCTATGTAGATATTTACTGCTCCAGTACTAGAACATGTGAACAGTTTCCTTTGGTTTGGATTATAACTGATTACAATACCAATCTTCAGAGTTTCCAGTCCCTCACCTGTTGTGACTGGTTTGTAATGTTGACCATCTGATGATACATGCTGCAAAGTTCCATCATTACATCTCACATACAGACTGCCATCTCTAAGGGATGTTATTCTTAAGGGTAGGGATGGTAATGATGTTTTGGTTATTTCGTGTTCAGAATAATTGTAACAGCACAGGTTGTTGTCATTGCAGTAGAATATTCTACTACAAGAGGCATGTAGATAGAAAGGATTAAAGCTATCTGTATTTATTGTCTGTATCAACTCTCCTGTCTGATGATCCATGATATATAGACGGTGGAAACTACCTACTACTAAATTGTTGTTTATAGTTGTAATGCCGCCACATAACTTTCCAGGTACTGTAATGGATTTTAGTTTGTGTTTATTGTATATATCATAGATCTCCAGACACTCACCATGCTGCAGTGTAATAGCTACTGTAGAGTTGTTGACTGCTGTAACATGCGTTGGGCTATGCCGTAGATATATAATATCTACCTCTGACACATCAGCGTTGCATATTAATAGTCTGTTATATAGACATAACACAAGTTCACCATCATCCATCATTATTCCATCTCTTATATCTATCTCATTACTGTATACTGTAGACATGTCTGTCTGTTTATGTACGAAGACTGTCTGACCAAGTATGTATGGCTTCCTGAGCTTTACAACTGTGGAAAAAAAAATAACCAGTAATGAGACACCTCAGATGACAATTTTGCAGCAGTTTGTAACTTCTAGGGAAAAATGAATTTATTTCATTAGAGTATTTGTCGAGTGAACCTGTGTCTGGTAGGAAAAATAGATGTGTATATAACTTCGGTATTTTGATGTTTAGTCTAGTAGTCCATGGGCTGGTATAACCCCCGTGCATCTCCCCCAATACCGAACCCAACCTATTTTTTGAAGTCCGCATACATCCCCTCTTCAAAATAAAACATGTTAACACAAGCATAACCTGCACGCACTTGGGGAATTTGGCCCATTTTTAGACCCACCTACAGAAATTTTGGAAAATTTCGTTTTTCGTTAAAGTTTTTCTTTCAGTTGCTCAAAATGTTGACCAAATTCTGTCAAGTTATAAAAACGAGGTATCAAATGATTGCTTATTGTATGAGCTTTACAAAGAAGTTTTTACAATTTTCATGCCCAATACATTCTATAGCTCAATTAAACGTACCCCTACCCCAATGAAATAATGACGAAAAAACTGATATTTTCTTTGAAATTGCTTAAGTTTGAGGGTTAAGAGAACCGGAAGTGCATCTCAATTCCCGATTCTGAAAATTGTTTTTGGCTTTTCAATCTAATTTCTTTATTATAAAATAGGTTGAGACAATGTTAACATATTTTAGATGACCAAAATTCTATTTTCAAATATACCAAATACAGGCCCTTTGAATAATTTCGTTTGCCTAATATTATTTTTTAGTAAACAAATATCATTTAAAAAAGGTATCAAATGAAAGCTTATTATATTTGCTTTACAACCATAACAAATAATGGCCGTTTTTAGGTAATATATACATCATATATCATTAAAATTTACCCCTACCCAACAAATTTACTCAAAAATTGTCAATTTTTTGTCTATTTTCGCATAAAAATAACCAGAGGACGCAAAATGTGTGATGTATAGGACAATGTTGCATAAATTATATTATAATTTTATATTTTAATAGCCATTTGTTGACTTAAGCTCAATATTTTGCCCGAAATTGGTGAAAAATGGGAATTTTCAACATTTCAGAATTGTCCAAAGTCCACTGCTATATCGTTATATATGCAAAATCTGGAGGATATTTCTGCAACTATGCCAATTAATTGTACCAACCGACACATTTGGTGTCTTAAAACATTGCTAAGAAAAACAAGGAGTGTTAAATGTGACTCTGATTACAGAAAATCTTACCCCTATCCCAACAAATTTTCCCTGAAATTGTCAATTTTTTGTCTATGTTCACATAAAAATAACCAGAACACGCTAAATATGTGTTGTATAAGACAATAATGCATGAATTACATCAGAATGTGGTATTTCAGTAGCCATTAGTCGACTTAAACTCAATATTTCACCAAAAATTGATGAAAAATGGGAATTTTCAACATTTCAGATTTGTTCGTATTTCATAGTTAAATCGCAAAAAATGTCAAATGTGTAGAATATATCTGCAGATATGCCATTTAAGTGCCCTAAGCAATACAAAAATTGTCTTAAAACATTGTTTAGAAAAACAAGGAGTGTTATATGTGACTCTAAATACCGAAAATCTTACCCCTACCCCAACAAATTTTCCATGGAATTGCTGATTTTTGGTCTATGTTTGCATAAGAATAACCAGAACATGCAAAATGTGTGTTGTATATGACAATGATGCGTGAATTACTCCATGATTTGGTATTTTAACAGCCATTGGTCGACTACAACTCAATCTTTTGCCCGAAATTGGTGAAAAATGGGAATTTTCAACATTTCAGAATTGTCCAAAGTCTATATCGTTATATATGCCAAATCTGGAGGATATTTCTGCAACTATGCCAATTAATTGTACCAACCGACACATTTGGTGTCTTAAAACATTGCTAAGAAAAACAAGGAGTGTTAAATGTGACTCTGATTACAGAAAATTTTACCCCTACCCCAACAAATTTTCCCTGAAATT
>MJUU01059093.1:55754-112939 GCA_002080025.1 Modiolus philippinarum | reverse complement strand
AAATAACAAGAACATACAAAATGTGTGTTGTATATGACAATGTTGCATGAATTAAATCATGCTTTGGTATTTTAACACCCATTGGTCGACTAAAGCTCAATATTTCTCCCCAGATTCATGAAAGATGGGAATTTTCATCATTTCAGATTTGTCCATAGTTAACTGTTAAATCGCAATATGTATCAAATCTATAGAATATATCTGCAGATATGCCAATTAATTGTTCTAAGCGATACATTAGATGTCTTAAAACATTATTAAGAAAAACAAGGGGTGTTGAATGTGACTCTAAATACCAAAAATCTTACCCCTACCCCAACACATTTCCCCCAAAATTGTCAATTTTTTTGTCTATGTTGGGATAAAAATAACCACCACACGCAAATTCTGCGTTGCATATAACAAAGTTGCATGAATACTATCATAATTTGGTATTTCAAATCCCAGTTGTCAGCTAAAACTCAATATTTTGTCCAAAATTGATGAAAAATGGAAATTTTTAGCATTTCAGAT
Organism: Modiolus philippinarum; assembly: GCA_002080025.1. Taxonomy (NCBI): domain Eukaryota; kingdom Metazoa; phylum Mollusca; class Bivalvia; order Mytilida; family Modiolidae; genus Modiolus; species Modiolus philippinarum. The sequence continues at coordinate 112,426 of MJUU01059093.1, read as the reverse complement.
TTGTGCAAAATTCACTTTTAAATCAGTATATGTGGCAAATCTGGAGGATTTATCTGCAGATATGCCAATTTATTGTCTTAACCGATACATATGTTATTTAAAAACACTGTTCAGAAAAATAAGGAGTGTTCAATTTGGCTCTAAATACTGAAAATCTTACCCCTACCCCAACAAAATTAAACTTAAAAATCTCCAAAATATGACCGCCTGTACATATAAATGAACAAAGCATACTATTGTTTTACTTTCTTTACAAAAGATGCATTTGATACATCATAATATGTAATTCTGACACCAAAATATGGGTAAAATTGAATATTTTGGACGATTATCGTGAAAAAGGGGAATTTTCAGTACTTCAGAATTTTCCGAAATTCAAAGTTAAATCGCTGAATAACTGCCCATAAACCGGGCGCATGATCTTATTTTTGATATATGGGAGGCTCTGTGTGTTTTAGTGTTTGAAAATGATATGTCATTGGACCTTTATACAATGTTTAAGCTTTTCAAGCTGAATAAAATGAAATAAATTTTGTTGATTATGTGTGGTAAGGGGTAATATGTTTGTAATTTATGAGACTGTAGTTAGTCTAAAAGGCTTTAAAGCATACTTTCTAATTGCTTAGATATGATGAAACGATATTTAATCAACATTTTCAAGTTATATATCAATTTCATGAAGTAATTGCATCTCAAAGTCAAAACAGCAGAAATTCTGAAAAACGGAAAATTCCCATTTTTCATACAATTTCTGACAGAAGAGTCGAAAAGAGACCTTTTGAAAAGTTTTAATGTACTTAAATGATCTTCTGCATGTCAGTTTTAGTGAAATACACACCAGAATTCCCATTAAACATTATCTTTTTATCATTTAGAGCCTGAATATTTCAAATTTTCTCTAAATTTGTAGGGGGAGGGGTGCTAATTTTGACACTTATGAACCTATAGTACGTCTGAAACTAAATTTTTGCATACAATTTGTTACTAACATTTCATAAATTATTATTGCATCGGCAATTATTAAATATATATTCAGAGTTTTACGACCCTTAAGTCAAAAAGTCGAAAATGTGAAAAATCTAAAATTCCAAAAAATTCCATTTTTCAAAACTTTTATACCAAAAATCAAAATTTTATGGACTTTAATTGTTTTATTTTCTAACATTGTATCACAACTGATAAGTTAGGCATAAAAACTAGATCAAATGACGATGGTTGTTTATCTGAAAGGAATTGACAGCCTGAAATCGAGATTTTCGCAATTTTTTGCAGGGGTAGGGGTAGATTTTTTGTATCCCCTGATCATAACATGGGCGTAAATTACCCAAACTTGTGTTCATTGTAAAGCATATTAAATTAGCTTTAATTTGATACCAAATTTCAGTACATATTACTTATCTGCAAAAAGTTATGGAGCTTAAAAGATGAAACTTATGTTAAAACGAAAATACAATAATTTTTCGGGTGTACTATAAAAGTGGCCCTATACTGTCTATGCGTGCAGGTTATGTTCGTGTTAACATGTTTTATTTTGAAGAGGGGACATAGAAGGACTAAAAAAACCGGTCTGGTTCGGAAATGGGGGGGGGTGCACGGAAAGTGTTTCCAGCCCACTTCACAATAAAAATGAAATTTAAATCACTTTTCTCGCCAAAGCATGGCGTCTTAAGATAATGACGTTAATTTTATGTTTGAAACGTCATAACTTGTCGTGAAAATTGCAACTTCCGAGTCAACGTTGGTGGACTGTAAGTCCCCGAGGGTATTCACCAGCCCAGTAGTCAGTACTTCGGTGCTGACCCGAAAGCCGATTATTTTTGGAACCTTACAATATCTAAATTTTTGTAAATTTTGTTGAAAACTAAGGAGTATCTCCCTCATGCAAAGCTCTGTCCTTAGCTGAGTTTTGGCTTTACATTTAGATCATATTGGTTATTTGTTCTCTATCAGTTTTTAAACATCTTTGAGTTTATGGTCTTCCAACGTTTAGATTTTATCTGCACTGAAGAGACATAAGTTGTCGAAATGCGCATATGCAGAAAATAAATTCACAGTAACTTCGGTATTTAGTTATTTGTACCTGTAAGAACGCGACTTATATAGACCCTACTAGTGTAACTTTTGTTAAAGTGTTGAATTTCTGAGACTGTTTTGTTTTTTGGTATAGTGCATAACTGATGACCTCATTCTGACATCTTATAACATGGCTTTCGTTTCAGCATTTTATCCATACATTGTTTTATTGTGTGACTCATATTGAGTTACATGGAGATTCACTGTGAATAAAAACTGTTGTAAATTGTAACTCTTCTTCGTTTTTACCAGAACCAAAGTCCCACAAGTACCACACAAGCACAAACGTTATTACGACACAACTTCGACCACGTGTTGATTATCAGGTTTATTCTCTGTACACATGATCATCCAATATAGGCCATTACTGCTGACTACATCATATAGGAAAAAGAAGGGAAACGGGGAATGTGTCAAAGAGACAACGACCCAATGGGGAGTAATAACAACGTTCATTTAGAAAGAAGACAGTTTTGATGGACAATAGTGTACATGCTTTATTCAACTGTGTCACTCAAGTTTAAAAAAAAAACATTTAAGATATATTGATGTAAAAACACTGCATACCTTGATCATTGGAATTTTCTTCATAATATTTACTGTTCCTTCCTCTTTGTGCATAAAACAGTAGTTCCTGAAAATATGAAATTCAAAAATGCATAGGTAAGTAAATATCTGTGATGTACTAGAAAATTTGATATATGCGTCAGATTTTTTGTTTCACCTTCAGCGAGAGTCCCTGAATGCTAGATTTTTCACTTAATGCTGTCGATTTAATAACTATATATATGGAATTTCCGGATGTGATGTGGCTGTGGCATCATTATATTTCAACTATAACCCTTAAACAACGCATTTTCGATTCGTTATGTGACGATGTAATGAATTTTTCCATTTTCTAGGGATACAATCAACAAAAAATTGGGGTCAAATATTAGCCAAAGTCCCAACAGCTTTTAGAATTTTATTAGTTTGATTTTGTAAAATTCTGAAACAATTATGTACACACATTTTCATAATGTTTTCATACTATTTTACCTATTTTCAAACTTTTTAAAATTTTACATTGCCTCAACAAAGTTTTGGGGATTTTCGGAGTACCCTTTGTAGTCTGCATCCACATTTAGGCATATAACTTGGTAACTAATTAAATGCCTTGCATTCAATTTAATGTCGGAGTTCTTGCATTCACATAATCGACTTACATTCAAGCTTATGTCAAAGTTCGTACATGATATGATCATCTAACCTTGCGTGTGCATGCATCTTTAGTTGCATTTCAACATTGCGGCAGTATTAGGTCACTTTGACCTAAATATTATGCAATATCGACTTTCCCATATTTAAGATTATGTCGACCCCCATCTACCCAAAAGAAAAGAAACTTCAAAAAGCATACAATGATTATAAGTATTGCCTTTTTCTGGATTTTATCATAATCGTAAACTCTAGTAGTATTAAAACTTAGAAGCTTTAAAGAAGGTAAGAACATTTGGTATAGAAATATAAAGTGACTCAAAACGGTTTATTGCTAAGGATATTTCTCATCCTCATTTTTACCGAAATGTTGTTCAAAATGCCAAAAACTATAAACAAATCCAGAAAAAAACTGGGGTGTTTCTTTCCTTCATAACGTAATGGGGATATTGAGAGGATATTCCACGCAATCCCCTATGGGATCCAATGACATAAACCGGTACAGTTAAACTAACCTTCCACTGACACTGCCCATTTCAACTAAAATACATGATGATTCTTTACCCAACCTTTGGGGAAGTTTTTGAGTTTTATTTTTCTTCCGCAGTGCGTCTGTGTTTTATCAAAAGACTAAATTAGCGGGCAGATTAGCAGCGAGCACTCCTTGACCCATCTTTCAAAATTACGTTTTATCTTATTTTTTCCTTTTCAAGGTTTCGGTCTTGGAGGTAGTAGTCTAACTGCATTGTTTTTTGTTTGTATGTTTATCATACTATAGGAAAACGTCATAGAGAAAGGAGAGGTCAATGTATCCATAAATCGGTTCAATCCTACCACTGGCTTTTGTTAGTGCCAGTACCAAGTCTTGCTATCCCAAGTTTCGATCGTTGTTTATGTTTGTCTGTCTTGTTTTATTTATTTAATATTTATTTGTGCAATTCCCCAATATTCTGGTTGTGATTTTCGGTCATTTTAAATGTTTCTTGTTATCTTTCGATTAAATTTCTACAATTTTACGTTCCAGTTCCTATCTTAATAACCTTAATAACCTTATCTTGCATGGGTATAGACAAAAAAAATGATGTGGTGTAAATGCACACGAGAAAAAGTCTCTACAAAATCGTGGCAAAACAAAGAAATTGAACAACTCTTAAATTATTGTTCTCTGTCTTTGTCACAATAAGGCATGCAAAAGTAAGAGTTCTTTGATGTTAGATACCAAGGCGATACCTACATTTTCCGAATGATCAATTTGCATTAAAAGTTAGTCCAAGTTCTATCTCAGTCACTGGACATGGTAAGATTACCTAACCTAGCATGCAAATGACTACTACCTTTGTTGGAAGGTAAACATCCAGGTAAAATAAGTTCACTTTGGCCCTAATTTTTAACTTGATTGATTTCCATTCAAGTTTATGTTGGATTTCCTATTTTCGGTACTGTAAATGGCAGGATCATCTAACCTTGTTTATACATGCACTTCCAATGCTGCTAGGTCAGCCTTCAAGTAAAAAGGCTATTGCAACTATGCGCCATAACGATTCGAACTTTGTAATAGCTGATTACCTAAGTTTCATATATGACAAAGGTCTTTTATTCCAGTTTAAAGCTGATGTATTGATTTTTTTCTTGGACTATTATTAAACTTTGATGATAAAAATCCTTTGTTAACATGTTTTTGGGTCTGTTGGAGATTTTTGGTTTTGAAACGATAAGAGCTAATTCATTGACAAAAGCTTTATCAAAGAAAATGAAGAGAGAAATCTTAGTCATTTTTTTAAATACTCTCCAGATTACATCTGATTTCTGTTTCAGAGTTTAAGGAAATCTTGCTCTGGAGAAATGCTAAATGATACTTCCATTTTCATCTGTTTATAACTTGTAAACAAAACTGCATTGTATTCAAACTTGTTACATAAGTTCGTGAACTTGTAATTAAGGTCAAAGTGTAGTTTTGGTGCAGAGATGTACGTTATCATTCTTAGAGATTAGATATTTTCATCAAAAACCTAGAGTATCGGGCGTTGCACCATGTACCTGCATATTTGTATTTATCGTATTTAGTAAAGTTGTCTGTCTCTGGAGTAAAACATGGTTTTCCTGGGTTAAGGTGTTGTTTCCCTGGAGTAAATCATTATTTCCTTGGGTTAAGGCGTTGCTTCCTTGAATGAAAGTCTCCATCTGTAAAATAAAAATTTTGTGTCATGTTTTCAGCTAAGCATATTGCATGTTCAAATCAAAAATATAAATCTTTGTCACCAAAATACAAATGAAGTATAATCACGATAATAAAGCTAAGGCTATGAAAAGTGCATAATAATCATAATAATGCGACCACAGCAAATTAAACAGCGATACAACAAGTGTTGACAGACAATGACTATAGACATAGTTTAGTAAAACATTTATTCCAACTTATTGAAAATGAAAAAAGTCTTACATGAAGTAGAGTTATAAAAAACAAAACCCACTTACATAAATAATACCGAAGTTACTGTTAATTTGGATTCTGCATATGCATATTTCGACAACTTATGTCTCTTCAGTGCAGATAAAATCAGAATATTAGTATATATCATATATAATTACCTCATCAAGTCGTGTATGGACGTCTACCAGTAATGTTGTATATTTGTTACATAGAGGTTCATCAAGAGGTCTGTTCTGTATCCTGGTAAGCTCATCTTGTCTACTGTTGTCTAGCTGTAAGATGTATGATGTCAGGAATGGCCACAGTCTGTCAAATTCAGCTTCCAATATGGTACCATCTGTATTATGGGCAAAATAATCATTCCTGTACTGGCGTAAGATCTTTATGGCTTGGTCTTCTGCTGGTGACAAGTTACAGCAGTTTACTAAGAGAAGCCCTGCTAAGGTCACATCAATGTCATTAAGCTGGATTGGTTTTGCTGTATATTTACAATGGCACTGGTGGGATCCTGAACCTGGATTCTCGGCATATAAACTTTTCCATTGGGTAGAAGTCAAAGGTAGAACTGAATTGTTGGTGCAGTTTTGTTTATCCACACAACACCACACACATCTGTGACGAAGATGAAACAGCTTATGTATTACTGGTTGTTGATTAATAAATGCCTGGAGGGTTCTATTTCCATTATTCTTGTACTCATTTTCCAGTCTGTGTTTGAACACTGGAGCAACAATCTCCAAAATGGCAGAACCAAATACAAAATAACGCCTTCGACCTTCTCTATCCATCCTGAAATAAAATTATCCTATTGATATTGCCTCTTGGTTTAATTCTGAGGTAAAGCGTTGTCCTTGATATTTCTTTTTTGAAATTAAAATCAACATTACTCTTAATATGCATTTTACAGACCAAAAAGTAGACGTAATTAAAAAAAATAAAAGGTACAAATTCTTCGCAATTGCTTTATAAATTTCTTCAGAGTCTTGTCAATGTATATTTGTTCCGCATAACAGAAACTCCTTTGGAACAAATATTATAAACATTTTCATAATATTTCTTCCTTTCGGAACAATTATTATATAACATTTATTCCGTTAAGAACAAATACTATTATATTTGTTCCTTTGGAACAAATATTCTATACTTTTTCCTTTGGAACAAATATTATGAAGGAACAAACAAATAGCACATGACAGTCTCTTGCCATATATTAGGATCCTGGCCTAGTAAAATACAACTATGGTCCACTGTGAGGGGAATCGCCCAGATTTGTCAAGCCTAAGTCAAAATTTTGATTAAGGTAGTTCGAGCCTAATAAAGATATCAGACAGAATTTTTTCATTTTAAGATATTTTGTAGGTCTTAGTCCATTGTTTCAAAAAATAATTAAAAAATGATATGTCACCGATCATCTTTTCCCGTTATCAGGCTTTGAAAATCAGGTCAAACTCAGTATTTTTCAGCGATATTTACAAAGAATATATAGGGATATGTGAGAACATGCTTATTGTGTAGCTTTCATATGAAATAAATATCAGATAGATTTTTTATTTTTTTTATATTTCTGAGATATATACTTCAGTTATATGTTGAGCTGAAAAAAAATCTATATGCCACTGTTTGATTAAGAGAAATTTTTTATATAGTTAACACTATAGACAATATTTGCGGGAAAAGGGAGCTAATTCGCGGGAAAGTCAATCTATTATGAAGTCACAATGAAAAGGCCAAATAAGGAATATTCCGGCTTGAAACTCTTAAGCCATGGGCTGAAATCACTTTCCATGCATCCCCCCACTTCCCATCTAGACCGATTTTTTTTCAGTCCTCCTATATCCCCTCTTCAAAATAAAACATGTTAACAAGAACATAATCTGCGCGCATAGACATTTTAGGACCGCTCTTATAGTACACCACGAAAAACTATTGTATTTTCGTTTTAACCTAAGTTTCATCTTTTAAGCTCCATAATTATTTAATGATAAGTAATATGTACTGAAATTTGGTACCAAATTAAAGCTGATATAATATCCATTGCAATGAACTCAAATTTGGGCACTTTACGCCATTTTTATAACCTGAGGATATAAAAAAGTACCCCTCCCTCTGAAAAAAATGACAATTTTAGGCTGTCAATTCCTTTCAGATAACCAATCCTCGTCATTTGATCTAGTTTCTATGCCTAACTTATCAGTTGTGATACAATGTTGGAAAATAAAACCATTAAAGTCCATAAAATGTTGATTTTCGGTAAAAAAAATTTTGAAAAAGGGAATTTTCGGAATTTTCGATTTTTTCACAATTTCGACTTTCTGACTTTATGGTAGTAAAAATCGGAATATATATTTAATAATTGCCGATATAATAATGATTTATGACATGTTAGCAACAAATCGTGTGCAAACATTTTAGTTTCAGACGTATTGTAGTCTCAGAAATTGCAAAATTAGCACCCCTCCCCCTAAAAATTAATGGAAAATATGAAATATTCAGGCTCTAAATGATTAAAGGATAATGTTTTATTGGAATTCTAGTGTGTATTTCACTAAAGTTGACATGCAGAAGATCATTTAAGTAGATTTAAACTTTTTAAGAGGTCTCTTTTTGACTCTTCTGCTCGAAATTGTATGCAAAAATGGGAATTCTCTGTTTTTCAGAATTTCTGCTGTTTTGACTTTGAGATGCAAATACTTCATGAAATTGATATATAACTTCAAAATGTTGATTAGATATCCTTTCATTATATCTAAGCCATAAGAAAATATGTTTTAAATATTTTACGAAAGGATATGGGGTAAATGAACATGAGACCAAAACACATATGTTAACCCCAACTGCAATAATTTTAATGAGCTGTATAGTCATTTCTGAAATTAATTCCTCATCAGCCGCATTAAACATTTTAGAATAAGTACAGTCTCATAAATTACAAACATTACCCCTTACCACAAATATTCAACACAATTTATTTCATTTTATTCAGCTTGAAAAGCTTAAACACTGTATGAAGGACCAATAACATATCATTTCAAACACCAAAATACACAGAGACTCCCCTATATCACAAATAAGATCATGTGTGTGGTTTATGGGCAGTTATATAACAATTAAACTTTGAATTTTGTAAAATTCCGAAATGCTGAAAAATACCATTTTTCGCGAAAATCGCCCAAATATACAATTTTACACATATTTTGGCGTTAAAATTGCATATTGCAATATTTAAAATGCACTTTTTAAAAAGAAAGTATAACATTAGTATGTTTTGTTCATATAAATGTACCGACATACATATTCTGGGGATTTTTAAGCATCATTTTCTTGGGGTACCGGTAAAATTTTCGGTATATAGAGTCACATTGAACACTCCTTGTTCTTCTAAACATTGTTTTTAGATAATTTAAATATCGGTTAGAACAATGAATTGGCATATCTGCATATAAATCCTCCAGAATTGCAACATATAACTATTTAAAAGTGAATTTTGGACAAATCTTTAATGCTGAAAATTCCCATTTTTCATCTGTTCTGTACAAAATATTGAGTTTAAGCTGACAAGTGGGACTTAAAATTACAAATTTTGATAGAAATCATGCAAGATTGTTATATACAATGCAGATTTTGTGTGTTTTGGGTATTTGTATGTAAATATAGTAAAAAAAAATACAATTATAGGGAAAATTTGTTGGGGTAGGGGTAAGTTTTTCGGTATTTAGAGTCACATTAAACACTCCTTGTTTTTCTAAACAGTGTTTTAAGACAAATAATGTATCGCTTAGAACAATTAAATGGCATATTTGCAGATGAATCCTCCAGATTTGACATATATTACGATTTAACAATGCATTTTGGAGAAAACTGAAATGTTGAAAATTCCCATTTTTCATCAGTTTGGGCCAAATATTTAGTTTAAGTGACAAATGGCTGTTAAAATACCAGATCATGATGTAATTGTCATATATAACGCACATTTTGCGTGTTCTGATTATTTTTATGCGAACATAGACAAAAAATTGACAATTTTAGGGAAAATTTTTTGGGGTAGGGGTAGGATTTTCTGTATTCAGAGTCACATTAAACACCCCTTGATATTCTAAACACTGTTTTAAGACAACTCATGTATTGCTTAGAACAATTAATTGCCACATCTGCAGATATATCATCAAGGCTTGCCATATATAACGGGTTAACAGTGAACTTTGGCCAAATCTGAAATGTTGAAAAATCCCATTTTTCATCAATTTCGGGCACAATGTTAAGTTTAAGTCAACAAACGGCTGTTAAGGGAGTACGAGTGTCAGAAATTTTGTAATCAGAATTAAAATTCTGACCTTTTGTTTTGAAGAACTTTGCTAATAGAACAACATGAGCAAAACATTTTGAAAATCCATGTAAGAATTTTTGAGATATAAGACGTCAAAATTTTGGCGGGAAACGGTTCTCTCTAGAGTTTTCCTTCATTTTCCATTAGCTGTTTCTATACCTTGAAAATATGAAAATATAATTGGAAGTTGATAAAATTTTGCATATTGTCTATTTAATGCATGTTAAAGTGACCTATGACCAAGAAAATATAATCCATGTGCAAAAAAAATAACCCTGTTTGACTGGATAAAACCCGAGGATATCAAATGGTTCTGAAAATCTGAGGCTCTTACTCCCTTAAATTATCAAATCTTGATGAAATTCATGCAACATTGTCATATTCAGCACACATTTTGCGTGTTTGAGTTAATTTGTTGCGAACATAGACAAAAAATTGACAATTTTAAGGAAAATTTGTTGATGTAGGGGTAAGATTTTGGGTATTTTGAGTCACATCAAACACTTCTTGTTTTTCTTAATAATGTTTTCAGACATCTAATGAATCGCTTAGAACAATTAATTGGTATATCTGCAGATATATTCTCCAGATTTGGCATATATAACGATTTCACAGTGAAATTTGGGAAATCTGAAATGTTGAAAATTCCCATTTTTCATCAATTTCAGGCAAAATATTGAGTTTAAGTCAACAAATGGCTATTAAAATACGAAATCATGGTATAATTTATGAAACATTGTCATATACAACGCTCATTTTGCGTGTTCTGGTTATTTCAATGCGAACATAGACAAAAAATTGACAATTTTACAGTAAATTTGTTGGGTTAGGGGTAAGTTTTATTGACGTATGATGTTTATATAACATAAGAATGGCCATTATTTGTAATAGTTGTAAAGCAAATATAATAAGCTTTCATTTGATACCTACTTTAAATGATATTTGTTTACTAAAAAGTAATCTTGGGCAAAAGAATGACAAAACTTAGTCAAAATCGGAAATATTCAAAGATCCATTTACTTGGTCTATTTGAAAATATAACTTTGGTCATTAAAATATGTTAATATTATGTTAACATGTTTTATATTCAAGAAATTAGATTGAAAAACTAAAAACAATTTTCAGAACTGGGAATCGAGATGCACTTCGGGTTCTTTAGACCATCTAACTTACGCAATTTCAATGAAAATATCTAAATTAATAATATATTAATATCTAATATGTCGCTGAAATATAATGCAAATACTTTGTTCAATATAAAGTTTCTTCAATCTTTCATAGGGGTAGGGGTACGTTTAATGGCGCTATGGAACGCATTGGGCATAGAAATTGTAAAAATTTGGGTTCTTTGTAAAGCTCATACAATAAGCAATCATTTGATACATCGTTTTTATAACTTGGAAGCATTTGGTTAACATTTTGAAGCAACTGAAAGAAAAACTTGAACGAAAAACGAAATTTTCTAAAATTTCGGTAGGTCGGTCTAAAAATGGGCCCTGTTCCACCAGTGCGTGCAGGTTATGCTCATGTTAACATGTTTTATTTTGAAGAGGGGATGTATGCGGACTTAAAAAAAATGAGTTGAGTTGGGAAGTGGGGGGATGCACGGGGGGTTATTCCAGCCCATGGACTATCTCAATTCCGCATCCGAATTGTGTTTGCAAATGCGCCAATCGAATGCGCCGTGTATTAGTGTCGATCTACCTTAAAAGATCTGAATTATTTTTTAGTCGAATGGCTGCTCCATCCAATCAAATCATCTCCTGTCTATTAATGTGATTCTATTCCAGTCCTTTCCTCAAGAAAAGTGACACTTATATATTACGTCAGTCTCTTTTTATTCAAATCTGAGTTGTAAAATGCCATAGGGCAAATTTTCACTATATTTTTAAGGCTTACCTCTGATGATTCTTGCCTTAGCTTTTAGTATTGTTTATGTTTGTAATTACTATTGATATATATCATATGATATCCTACTTATTTATAGACCAAATGTAATTGAAAATTGTTCTGCTTTCATTTTCAAATTTACGTGTTTCAAAGTGGATAAACATAATTTTTACACCTAAATACTAAAATTCTACACAACAGACCCATATTATTTGTCTCATATTCAGTTTATTTTTCAGGATTCATCTCAGATTAAACAGAAGAAAAAGAAATCCTTGACCTATTTTTAGAACATAATGATAAAAAAATTACATGATTTCTATGCGTAATAACCAAACAAGAAACTTAAAATCTGATTTACATATAGTATATCCTTCTGGATCAAGTGGATTACGATATTTCTCCAATTCGAGATAGTTAAATTTATGATTTTCAACATGCGAGCAATTTAACTATCGAGAATGGAGAAATGTCGTAATCCACGAGAAAACGGAAGGATATATTGTTTCTCCAATGACTTTTACTGTGTTTCAGGTGCATATTCAATGGTTCAGCACGATTATCAGCGTTTGCCGCGCTATCTGAAAGCCTAGTAACGATGACGTCACAATAGACTTTATGAATGAAATGGAACGTTGCGGGAAACATCACGCAGAAATTTAACCAACGTGTGGTTTAAAAATAATACGTATTTTAACCAACTGGGTTAAAACGCTAAGAATTGGAGAAAATAGAAAACATTACCGACTAGTATCATAAAACATTGAATTAAATTGTTCAACAGGACAAAATTATTAAACATTTTGAATGTAAAAGATTCTTCTTTTTTTACTGAAGATTGGCGTAAAAAATCAGAGTAAGGAGAAAATGTATACAAGACAAAATAAAACTACAGACACTGTGTACAGAACAAAAGTAAGTCACAATGGTTCTTAGACGGTCCCTTCAAATGACGGTATCCAGCATAGCCGGACCAAGATGGCCACCGGCCTGGAACATAGTCAAAAAATAAACCCTAAGGAAAACACTTTCAATATATGCTGCAATTTAGCTACAATGGTCCTTAGATGTTCCTTTCTAAAAAAAAAGTATTGCACAGGTCTGTACTTCATCAGCAGGGAACATAGTTTAAGATTGTACCCTATGGTGAACTTCTAAAAAAACTGCCAGTCCAATTAGAACTTGACTTAGTCACAATGGTGCTTGGATGGTATCTTCCAGAAAGTGTATCCAACAGGTCCCTTCTTCATTTAAGATGGAAGCACAGGGGGGAACATAGTTAAAAATTGGACCTTTCTCAAAAGTGTAAAAAGAATTTGGTCTCCGAAACCAATTATCAAATTAGATCCAAATTTGATGATAAGTCTTTTGGTGGTCTCCTTTAGAAAAATTTTAGTCTGACGGGTTTCCTTGAAATCCAAGATTACCACCAGCTGAAAACATAGTTTAACATTGTTCCTTTTGTAATGTCATTCATATCTCCGTGTCGACCATGTTCCTAGTGGATATTCATGTTATGTAAGCCTTTAGTTTAATTTATAATACATTTTTTCTGGAATTGGGGAAAATTTTCAGGAGCTAAAGTCCAAGAGACCAAAAAGAAAGCAGGTGGAAATTCGTCGGAATATCGTTGTCTGCAATGGTCCTGACATGGTACAAGTATATCAAAAGAAATAGTGGGTTCAATCGGTTTTATGTGCCCCAAACCTAAATTCTTCTCAGCCTTTTTTTCTTCCAAAGAAAATCATGTCTTATAAAGAAAAACTTAAATATAAAAAAATAGCTTACAATCTTTAACCAATAATACATAACCACAATTAAAGGCAAAAACTAATCATATTCCCAAAACTAAGAATATATTAAAAAAACTATTTGTTTTATTTTTCTTTACAAGAGGAATAAAAAAATCTAAAGGCAAAGAAGATATTATACTTCCATATATATTCCAGCGTAAAAATGAGATAAACAGAAAAACAAAGACTATGTAATCTGACAAAGGCCTTTATTTTTTGAATGTGTATTCCCTGGGCTATGACCTTTGAATCTATACCAGAATATTGGACCTCATGACTTTGACCTTGACATGATACAGACAAGGCAAAGGTTATAAATTAAAAAATTCTGGTTCCATTTCAAAGATCTTGCCACAAGAAATACACATGCTACGTATGAAAGACATATTACTTCTCATTTAAAAGATATACCAAATGTTATTTTTGCATACAAAACCGACAGACCATTTGATTATCTGGGTATAAAATATATTACAAGGATAGTGTGGTTTTCTGGTCACAGATTGATGTTGTACTTTCACTTTTTTGTGTGGCTTTCTGATTACAGATTGATGTTGTACTTTCACTTTCTTGTGTGGTATTAGGGTCTCAGATTGATGTTGTACTTTCAGTTTCTTGCGTGGTGTTCTGGTCAATAATTGATGTTGTACTTTCAGTTTTTTGTGTGTGGCTTTTGTTCAGATATTATTGTTGCACTTTTCATTTCAGATACGGTTTTGTGGTCTCAGATTGATGCTGTACTATCACTTTGTGGTCAAATACTGATTTTGTGCTTTCACTTGGTTGTTGAGTTGATTTTTATCACAAATTGATTTCTTGTTTGGGTTTGTGGCCACAGACTGATGTTGAACTTTCACTTTCTGTGGTTGTCTTGTCACAAATTGATGTGGTAGTTTTACTTTCTGGTGTGTTTTCTGGTCACACTTTTGCATTCAGATACAGTTTTCTGGTGTCACAGACTGATGTTGCACATGTACTTTCATGTTCTTGTGTGGATTTTTAGTAACAGATTGGTGTTGAACATTAACTTTCTTGTGTGTATTCTGGTCACAGGTTGATGTTGTACATTTGCATCCTCGTGTGCATTCTCGGCACAGAACTATGTTGTACATTCTTTTTCTATCGTGTTTTTCTGGTCACAGATTGATGTATTACTTTCACTTTCCTTATTTGTTTTCTGAACACGGATTGATGTTGTTCTTTCGCTTTCGTGTATGGTTTCTGGTCACGGATGGATTTCATACTTTGAAATACAGATACGGTTTCTAGTCACAGATTGTAGAAGAATAAAGCGTTACCCTAGACCAAAATTCTCGAGGAGCCCGTAGTGCATTCTTTGTAAAATATTTTCATTTTGCCCTAATTTTCCTAAAATATGTAAATTAGTTTGGGGTATTTGACCTTTCACCCATATAGAGGGCGCTACAATCATTATTGACAAAGTGCTAATGTACTATAGTGTGCCATTGACCTTTGGCCTGGTCCCGTAGGTCTCGTCCTACCTCTATCCAAGGCACTTTCCTAGGTCTCGCCTTCTACTAAAGTCTCACCTCCTAGATGTTTTCGGCAGTTAGCATTGTATTTCATTTATGATGATGTCTTCTATCAGATCCGCGTTCATAGTTCGTAAAGGGAGATAACTTAAAGACTATTTAAAAGTTGTATCCTTAAAAAAGGATATTCGGCTGTCCTCTTTACCTATTACATTTTTTGCACATTCAAGTTTACGTATGACTTCATATCTTAGTAGCTGTGCATGGTAGGATCACATAACCTTTCATGTGCATGCGTTGGTGGTAAGTCAACATCCAGGCAAAGTTTGGTATTTCCATATGATTAACTTACATTCAAGTTCACGTATTTTGTAGGATCACTTTACCGCGCATGTGCATTCATCTCTTATGGTAAGTCAACATCAAGGCAGCATTCAGTCACTTTGACCTAAATTTTCATCAATGTGTATTTTTAAAACCGCAAAGTAAAGACCTAACGGTAAATGTAATGTAATTTACATGTAGATCTGTTATTTTGATACAGGGATGAAAGTGGTTCTGTAGTTATCAACTTTGAGAATTAGACCATCCCCAAAAAACCTTGAATATTTTGTGTGGCACCATTATTATTTTCAATGTAATTAGCAGTCAAAGGAGATATACCTGCATATTTGTATTTATTGTATGGAGTAAAGTTGTATGGTTTTGGAGCAAATTTGTCTGTCCCTGGAGTAAATTTTGGTTTCCCTGCAGTATTTCATTATTTCCATGGGTTAAGGCGCTATTTCCTTGAATTGAAGTCTCAATCTGTAAAACAAAAATTCTGAGTCATGTTCTCAGCTACGCCTGTTGCATTTTCAAATAAAAGAGATCAATGTATGTCACAATTAAGAGGATCGGGAAGACCTTTTCCGGGACGCCGGGATTGGGCATTTTTATAAACGGGAATTCGGGATTTGATGAATATTTGACCGGGAATTAGGGATTAAAATAAAGCGGGATCCGGGAAAGGGTGCATTTAATCACCGGGAATTCGGGATATAAAGTTACCGGGATTGTTTTTTCATGATTTTTACATCGGGAAATCGGGATATAAAGTATCCGAGATTGTTTTATTTAATAAAAGACCAATTCTGCATTGCTACGTAATGTATGTATGTTCTGTAACTTCCTTAAGTTGATGTCGCAGTTTCGAAGTTCATTAACGGAAAGTACAATGATGTCTGGAATATAGAAAATCGTAGTTTGCCTGAATCAGTGTTTATTTAAGAATTGAATGCATTATTTTGAAGTTTCATTGGGATATGAAAGGGTTGACCGAAGCACATTTTTAATAAAGCGCGGTAGCGCTTCATGTTGAAAATGTGTGCCCGGTATAAAAAAAACAACTTTATTTACAGGGAAGTTCACCATGTAGATTGGGATTCTATTTTTACAAATTCATCCGCCACGTGAACACGTGGTCAAATGTGTTTCATGGGAATTGCAACTTCACATTGATATGCCACGTGATCGATGTTCACCCATCAAACTGACGGAATTCAAATGAATATTCATGAAATGTAATTATTTGCAAATGGTCATTGATGGTAGTTTTTTCGTAACTTAGTAGTGAAAATTCATAAATGCTCTGTTTCTTTTAAGTACCCAACGGTTCGATCCCTTTATGTAATTTTGATAGAGCATAGGTAACATAGGAACTTTTCTTATTTGTAACTTCAAAAACTACTGTGTTTATGAGTACAATACTTTTCTATAGTTAAAGGCCAATCTTGATACATGATTTTTTTTATTTCATATTGTTAGAAGACGTATCTTTTGAAGGTATAACTGATATCTTTCGAGATATCAGTTTAACTCCGTGGCAGTTTTAAGTAGCAGTAACGTAGGAATCATGAAAAATCTTGACAAGTTTTCAGTTTGTTTAATTTTTTTTATTAAGAAAGTGCCATTTAAATCTTTACTTTTACTAAATCATCATTATGAAAGAAATGTAATACGAAACAATTAAATTAAGTTTCTGTTTTTTAGTAATAAAAAGTAGTCCAAAAAACAAAAGAAATCTTGACATGCGAAATTTTGTATTGAAACCATACAGAAAACACCACAACTTTTCAATAGACCGTGATATTTTACTTATTGTAGGCTCTTTTAAGGTAGATGGGTAGTCCAAAAATTTTTTCCATAGATTTTCTTTATTTTCTCAGGAAAGTTTCCTTTTGATATTAGCATTGAAATAAAAAAATAAAAAAGGGGGGTCACCGTGCTTGTTTTTAAAATAACTGATATCAAAATAATCAAATATTTCTAATGAATATATATGGAAAAACAGGTATATTGTTTATTTCTTTAAAACTATTCCATAGATTTTTTTCTACTTTATTCATGTGTTAGACCTTTCAACATACTTTCAAAAAATATAAAGAAAAATGGGGGTCACCGACTTTGTTTTCCATAAAATTTATAAAATGTGAATTTTCATAGTGATATCTATGTAAAATATTTTTATCAGATTATCTCCCTTTTTCAAATATCTTGTTCCAACTTATTTAATTATCAAGTTACCATGCCTCGTCTTATTAGATAAAGACATGTAAATTCAACTCCATGTAGGTCCTTTGCATATTGTATTATGAATATAATATTGATTGATTTATTACAAATAAAAATATTTGCATATTTAAAAAGCAGATAATACCACAACAATATAAATAACGAATTCAAAATGGCGGAAGACTACCGATCTACCTTAATTACTATTATTGACAGTCATAAGAAAAAAACATACGCCGTACTTTTATTGATAAATATACCATAAATGCATGGTTTAAATGAGACTGACTGTCTCGCATAATGAATCAATTGAGCAGGAGAAGCTGGAATATTACTTCCATGTTAGGGAAATTGATAATTTCGAAATTAAATGAAATAAAACAGCAGAGTACTACTGTCAAAGAATTGTTCCAACTGCACGTTTACCTTTTATTAACACTGTATGAGCTGATTTGAATGATTAGCATTCTAATTTTCTCGGGAATTCGGGAAAGGGTCATTTTATGACCGGGAATTCGGGATTTGACATTTTTTTGGCCGGGAATTCGGGAACATGACCCCTCTTCCCTACCCCCAATTAATGACAAAAAAATGAATGAAACTGAAGTATAACTACAATAATAAAGGGCTATGCAAAGCGCAGTATGTTGCGAACGCAGCAAATTAAACAGGGGTATTGTCTATAGGCAAGGGTTGACAGAAAATGATTATGGACATAGTAAAAATAAACTTCTATTCTATCTAATATAATATTTTAAAAAATCGTACATCCAGAAGAATAAAACACAAATCCCATTGAAATTTGATGAAAAAATTATGGTACTTTTTGAACACAAGATTTTTGTGCCTTATCTCGGAAATAGTGACAGCTACACGTTCTGTCAATACACTACTGTGAGCTAGAAATTAAATGCAGAAATCCGAGCAAAACATTATGAAAAATTGAAATTTTAGATACCTCGTAAAAATTAGATTTTAACCACCTTTTAGTCCCTTTTAGCCCTAAAATAGAAAGACACCAATTTTTTCAAAATCTAAAGACAAAACCCCGTTCAAATCTAGTAAAAAAATAGGTGCTTTGCACCGACAGTATTTTGGCTTCTTTTTGACATTTGACATTTACATTGACGAAAATGGATGTTTGAAATCTAAGCTGTATGACAAATGTGATGATCTTAACTTCCAAATTGTGAACTTTCCCTTTCTGAGCAGCAATATACCTACCTCTCCAGTCCAGCTAGATTTCACGTCTTCACGGCTTTGACATAACCGGATTTGACTCAACCCTGTATTGACTCACTGATAGTGTGACGGGTGCCGTTAGCGGAGCAGGACATGCTTACCCATCCGGAGCACCTGATTTCACTCCGGTTTGTATTAGTTCGTTATCCATCTATTTAGCCAGTACACTGTCAGTACTTTAGTTTTTGTGGTGTCTTGTATATCATACTGTACAATTTTAGTTTTGTCTTCATCAGTGATGTTTGTGCTACCGATTTGTCCTTGTGATTGTTTGAATACTGTAAAGATTTACCAAAGCTTTACAAAATTTTACCATGCTACTGTTTGAGGGTTAGAGTAGTAACATGTACCATGGATTTCAATTGGTTTTGTCTAAGGTTAGAAAATGACATTATCCAATCCGCTACCAAACAGATCTTTAAAAACAATATATGCCTCACTGATAGTGTGACGGGTGTTGTTAGCGGGGCAGGATATGCTTACCCTTCCGGAGCACGTGATGTCACTCCCGGTTTTCATGGGAGTTTACACTATGAGTGCCTTAGTTCTTTATGTAATTTTTTTATTTCCGTGCATTGTAGCTGTCTCACGTCCTTGTTTTGTCTTTGTTTTTTTTATCTGTTATCGTTTTGTCATGTCTTTGGACTTCGATTTATGTAGTCATCGCTTCCCTTGTTACTTCGATGTCTACTGCCGTTTTTTTTTTTCCTTTTTTCCTTTTTTTTTTTGTTTTTTTTTTTTTTTTTTTTTGCCTCTTCTAGCTCAGAAATGATGATTGGTTTCGAAAGTCTGATTACTGAGTGCTGTATTATTCTAGATATGTAATCTATGTTAAAATGTTAAAGAAAATGCATCGAAATAATTCAAAACATAACGTTATCCATCTATTAAAGCCAACGTATCTCTTAAAAGTCAAATTCATAAAATACAAAAATACCAAAGTTGCAGAAATGAACAGTAAATTTAGTTATGCTGTACACGTGTTTCAAGGAGTAACTAAAATCAAATAATATGGAAAGCCATAATCAAAAAATTGTAAACTACCAAAAATATCGAAATAGGAAGCCAAATCCAGTACTAAGGACATCCACCGAGTGCCATACACGGAATGAATTTGATTTCATCGATTCTTCAGACAAAAGTTTTCTTGAAAAGGTGAATTTGAAATTCTGTAAATTTGTCCTTTAGGGATAAAGTAAAAAATCTGTTAATATAGCAGCTAGAGCAGAAATTGCTCAGTACCCTTTAGATGTTTATATAAAAGTATATGGCCAGAATTTCTTACCAAGATAACAATCCATTTTTATTAGATGCATATGAATTATCTAAAACAATGGCATATATTCTTGGTACACTTTTGCAGAAGATATATTAAATACAGCAGAAATTGCTAAAAAAGATGTTGAGGTTTCTGATTTTAAGAAAGAGAAATGCAACCTCACAAAAAATTTGAAAAAACATTAATGGATAAATATGAAAATCTATTTTTTGATCAATTGAAATCTTTAAATATTAACAATAAGCTCTATCTATACAGCAAACTGACTTAAGACAAACTACATTTTAGAACCTTATATTGAAAATTCAAATTTTGAAAACAGAAAATTAATTGTCAAAATGAGAATTAGTGACCATATTTTAGAAATAGAAAGAGGTAGATATAATAAAATAAACAGAGAACAGCGCTTTTGTAAACAATGTAGCAAAAATTTAATTGAAGATGAGGAGCATTTCTTTTTCCATTGTCAAAAGAATGAACCATTAAGAAAAGATTTTTTTATCAAAATAAAAAATATGAATCCACAACTGATGGAAAAAAAATATAAGGAGATTTTTGGAAAATATTTTGTCGTCTGATGTCTTATGCACCTTGCTGCCCATTTCATTCAAAAGTCACCAGCACTGAGGAGAGTGGACTCAACATAGATGCAGAATTTTTATTGTTCTAAATGTATATATGTTTCATTGTTTATAATTGTTTGTGTTTTGTATATGTATGCTTTCAACCCGCAAGGGTAAAAATAGCATTAATAAACATATCACTTAAACGGTAAATGTTGCCATACTACTGAATGAGAATTTTCCAAGGATCTCATGCATAGCGATGGTTCTACAGGCAATCTAATTCTGTGACAGCTTAATCCAGGTACTCAATTTACCCATGACAGCTCGGGTATTTCAACGGATTTGAGGTTGTGTTTGCCCGGCCGTTTTGTGGGGAAAAGAGTGCCAAAATGAAAAAAAGCTTATATGATTATTTTGTCAGATTTTAATGAAGTTTTTATAAGGCCCTAGGATTAAAAATATGCCAAAAAATATGTCAGGTCAAAGGTCAATTTCAGAAATTGCCCTTGAAGTAAAGAAGATGCTGAGACATATTTAGTGTTTACAAACACATCTTGTTTATATTGATATTTACACGATTAAGATGTGGTTCTCCAGTTTTGAGCAAACTTATAGCCAAACAAATTTGAATTTTTACATCATTCATTTTGCCGGGTTGCATGGAGTAAATTTCTAGGTTTTAGTGTAGCGTATATCATTACCTCATCAAGTCTTGCATGGACGTCTACCAGAAATGTTGTATATTTGTTACACAGAGGCTCATCAAGTGGTCTGTTCTTTATCCTAGTAAGCTCATCTTGTCTACTGTTGTCTAGCTGTAAGATGTATGATGTCAGGAATGGCCACAGTCTGTCAAAGTCAGCTTCGGATATGGTACCATCTGAGTTGTGAGCAAAATCATCATTCCTGTACTGGCGTAAGATCTTTATGGCTTGGTCCTCTGCTGGAGACAGGTTACAGCAGTTAACTAATAGAAGACCTGCTAAGGTCACATCAAGGTCATCAAGCTGGATTGGTTTTGCTGTATATTTACAATGACAGTGGTGAGATCCTGGACCTGGATTTTCGGCATATAAACATTTCCATTGGTTGGGGTTCAAAGGTAGAACTGGGTTGTTGATGCAGTTTGTTTTATCCACACAGCACCACACATATCTGTGACGAAGATGAAACAGTTTATGTATTACCGGTTGTTGGTTAATAAATGCTTGGAAGGATCCATTTCCATGATTCTTGTACTCATTTTTCAGTCTGTGTTTGAACACTGGAGCAACAATTTCCAAGATAGCAGAGCCAAATACAAAATAACGCCTCCGACCTTCTCTATCCATCCTAGAAAATAAAATTCTATTAATTGATTTTATCCGAAAATAAAATAGTTTTGTTTGTTAAGAAATGCATAAATATATCCCTAAGGGTTGAAAGCAGATAACGTACAATATAAAATAAAATATACAAAATCATATGACTGTATATGTATATTTAGCATTTTTTATATTGTTCATGTTGAATAAAGTGGTGTTCTTGATATTTATAATCAACATATTTAATATGCATTTAGCAACCCAAAATTGTACGTAGAATAAAACCAATTTAAAGTGTAAAAATGCTTCAAAATTGCTTAGCAAACCTCTTACTTCATTTTTGCCAACAAAATATTCTCATTTCATTTGTATACTAGTATGTTAATTGTTAGGACATCACTAATTTGATTCTAATTTAATTTGTGAGCATCCCTATTCATGACATGTTTTTTTTCTTACCAATAGGAACACATTGAACAGATTCAGAACTGAGAACATTACTCAATGTAGTTCTCTCATTTTAGCTAACCTTTCCCAAAAAGGCTATGCTAGCTATTGCCATCAATTTAATATGGGACCGTCGGTGTCCGTCAGTCTTCTGTCTACCGTCTGTTGTATGTCTGTCTTTTTCCAAAATGTCTTACCCTCTGAAACCCCTTAGCTAATTTTATCCAAACTTGATCAGAATTATAACCAGGGAATCTAGTTTCAAATTTTGTTCGAGAAGTCCGAAGACTAAATAAAATTGTCTGATGAGTCGACACCATATCCAAGATGACTGCTAGAGGGTTTAACATGGGATTCTACATACCTTCTCCTCTGAAACTACTTGGCCAATTGCAACTAAACTTGTGCCAAAATTCCATGTTCATGGGGCATGTGTGCAGCACAAGGTCTTGCTCCTAGACTAGAAAAAAATGTTTGCTATCAAATATGAATCTCGGAGAAAAAAACACGTATCATATTTGATAGTAACATTTTTTTTCTAGGCCGGGAGCAAGTCCCTGTGTGTGGAGCAAGTCAGTGCCTCATGCAAGATGCTATCTAGCGAGAACTTAATTCTACATCAGACCCTAGGGCGAAAAAGCATTCAAGGATTTTCTCCTCTAAACTACTTGGCCGTTTAATTTTGCCACAATTTTCCAATGTTGGTTCCCTCTGAAAATTGTGTCTGGTATATCCAAAATGACATGGATCGGGCCATATATCGGTAGTTTACCGATAACTTTTGGCAACATGAAAGCAACATCTATTAACATACTAGAAGAACAACAACAAAAAAAGGCGTTGTTCCATTGTTTAGTTTAATCATGTATTTGTAGAGACATTTTCTCATGTGCATTTACTCTATATCCTCTCATTGTTTATTTAGAAAATGAAACCCATTCACAACTATCAACCATTATCACATACTTACATTCTCTCGTCCAATCAAAAGCCTTCCTTTCACCCCTTTATTTTTCATATAGCACACTTTTTCTACTTTTTCCATGTACTAAGTAAGGGATTATTTTATTGTTTAAAAATTGTTGTTAGACAATGCATTCATTTGTACAGGCCAAAGTGTCAGACAGATAATCCTTTTATTGCCTGCAGCTAATTAAAATACATACATTTTCACTAATACGAAAAGCCCATATAGTGAAAAAACTGAAATTTGTAAAATGTACATTAAATAAATGCATTGTCTAACAACAATATTTTAAACAATAAAATAATCTCTCACTTGGTACATGTAAAAAGTAGAAAAAGTTTGCTCTATGAAAAAAGAGGGGTGAAAAGAAGACTTTTTGTGATTTATCATTAAATTTGAAATAAATAAATACTTAATTACAAATAAAGTGATTTCCAAACACCAACATTTGCTTATCTAAATCCATCACTATTAGATAATAATATTTCAATGACAGGATAAAGCTAACACACCATCCTTATAGTTTAACAGAAACAAGAATGATTACAAACTGAGTGCATTTTATTTCATTGTTGGTCATAAACAACTGATTATTGCCAAAGGGCTTTTTCTCATATATGTAATACCTTAATTAACCAATTATAGAAATTGTAAAGCCATTGATTAAACCACTCGAAAAAATGCTCGCACTATATTTATTAGCTAGGCTATGGAATAGCCTAGCTATATAGATAGTAATTGGGGGAAAGTGAGGAGTACGCTTGCGCAGTGAGGGGAACGCATGCGCAGAAGACTATTGACCAATAGGAATTTCAGATTCTCGAAAATCAAAATGGCGTCCAGTTTCGTCCTGATAAAACGGTGCGGGGTTTAATTTTTCTGTTTCCTTGTGGAGGTTGAAAAGTATTATAAACATTTACTATAGGTGGTACTGGGAACAGGTTTGTAGAGGATGATGGGATTGGTATTGCAATATCGCTTAGCCAGATTTATAAATATAGATATGATAAAAAGAATAAGAACAGTAATGTATAAATTTAAAACCAGAAGTTAATAAATAAAGATGAGGTATTGTGTAATACTAGTAATCAATACTATACAAATACTATAAAAGACTTTTCAATTGTGTTAAACAAAGCGTGATTGTAGTTTGTGGAGATACTTAGGCAATGGAGAACGAAAGGTGGAAAGAAATAGAATTGCGTTTTTGCGGAACTATGAATAAAGAGCTACCGGTGTTTATTTGTGTGTGCTGTAAAAGGTTTTATTATTGTATCAGTCACATTACATTAAGCAAGTATTAACTAGGTCCATATTTATTGTTGTCAACATGTTGTGGTCATAGCATGCTGCGCTAGAAAAACCACTCAGTTACATTGGTTGTAAGGATTGTCTGTGAAACCTGAAACCATAGTTGAAGTATTAAATGCTCAGAATTGCTAGAAAGCATTTACACAAATGCACTGCTTCGATACATGTATACATTTTAGTTAATAAAATTTGTCTCTGTTGAGGGATAAGATTAAAAAAGCAGCACACTAGGAGAATGCAAAAAAACAAAAACAAAAAAAAACAAAAGCACGAAACTCCTTTGAGTTGCTGTTGGCAAAAATATGAGAGGTTTGATCGAATCAGTGACTGTTTTATCACATGTGCAGACAAATAGAAGAAATTACAAAGAAGTACCTCAAGTATTGATTTGAGTATACAAATACACCATAAGCCACCACACCCTTGTCAATCAAACACGCAATTTTCTATCAGCCTAGCGTATCGTTTTTATACGACCGCAAAAATTTTGCGGTCGTATTATGGTATGGCGCACTCGTCGGCGTCTGTGGCAAGCATAACTTTGTTTCTAGTGGAAGGATCATCTTCAAATTTCAGTATGTGGTTTCTTGGCATAATGGCAATCCCGGGTTATAATTTCGGGTTTGTGGTCCCATCCGTTTTAGAAAATGGGCCAAAAAGGGGTAAAATTGGGTATTTTTGTGTCTGTGGACAGCATAACTTGGGTTCCATTGAACTGATCATTTTCAAATTTTAGTATGATGCTTCTTGGCACATGCTTTAGCCCAGGCTATAATTTTATGTTCCGGGCCCCGCTCGTTTTAGAAAAAGGAGCCAAAAGGGGTTAAATTAGTTGTTTTCACATATTTGACTGTAGAATCTTTATTATTCATCGGATTTGGATGGGGCTTCTTTCAGTAAACTCCCTAGAAAATTTCCAATCTGAAGTATGCCAACGGATTTTTTTCACATATTTGACTGTAGAATCTTTATTATTCATCGGATTTGGATAAGGCTTCTTTCAGTAAACTCCTTAGAAAATTTCCAGTCTGAAGTATGCCAACGGATTTCACGTGGCATGTAACGTTCACGAGTTAAATGGGGCCCAAAAGGGGCGAATTCAAAAATTTTTTTTTTTTTATTTTTAGTCCGATTTTGATGCAATTTTTCCCAAAGGATTCCTTATGAAAAATTAAGATGGCGTTCTACTATTAGATTTTTGGTAACTTGTTTCCTTACCCAGCTATGAGGGGCCAAAGGGGGCCAAAATCATAAATTTACAGATAACCTAAAATTTTTATTTTTCATCGGATTTCGAAGGGATTTTTTTTCTTTGGATTCCTCTTGATGTAAGCTCTCAGTAGTATGTCAACGGATTTGGCGTAGCTCTTACCGTTTCCGAGCTATGAGGGGCCGAAGGGGGCCAAAATCGTAAATTTACAGATAACCTAAAATTTTTATTTTTCATCGGATTTCGATGGGATTTTTTTCTTTGGATTCCTCTTGATGTAAGCTTTCAGTAGTATGTCAACGGATATGGCGTAGCTCTTAGCGTTTCCAAGCTTTAAGGGTTCACAGGGGCCAAAACTGCAAATTTGCAGATACCTAAAATTTTTATTTTTCATCGCATTTTGATGGGATTTTTTTCTTTGGATTCCTCTTGATATAAGCTTTCAGCAGTATGTCAATGGATTGGGCGTAGCTCTTACCGTTTCTGAACTATAAAGAGCCAAAGAGGAATCATAAGGAGTCATTAGGGCTAATTTTTATTTTCCCTAGTTTGTGTCCAGCTAATTACTGGGTCAATCTCCTTATTGCGTCCATCTAATTATTGTGTCAAGCTCCTTCGTTTGTCCATACGCACTTTGGATAACACTTTTTCGAATTTCAGTGGACGACATGCTGCGGTCGTATCATGCTGCGCTCGGCGTAGCCCTTTATTTTTGTTTTTCCTTAGTTTGTTTGCAGCTAATTACTTGGTCAAGCTCTTGATTGTGCCCATTTAATTACTGTATCAAACTCTTTACTGTGTCCTCATTCATTTTGATTTTAACACTTGTTCAAATTTCAGTGTTCGAGATGCTGCGGTCGTATCATGCTGCGTTTGGCGTAGCCCTTTATTATTTCATAAAAACCATTATCCGATTTATATCATCCACTTATGTTTATAAACTCCCCTCGTGTTTTCTAGTTCATAGAGCATGGCTTATCATTCTCTAACCCTTACTTGTTCGGATGAGCAATGCTCTTATTTTATGCCTTCTGTCAAAAATTATGAGTCATTTGACTAGAATTATTTTTAGTCACATGACTCCTAAAGTTGCATAATGCTTAAAAGAATATCTTCGTTTTTAAGGCTTTCTTAAGGTTTACTTTCCTTAGAATTTGTATATTGTTTATGTCTGTAATAACCACAAGGTCTTGTTACAATTTAGAAAATTTTACTATCCATTTACTTCGGTTCTGACCCGAAAGCCGATTATTTTTTAAATCTTACAATATCTAAAATTTTGTCAATTTTAGTGAAAACTAAGGAGTATCTCCCTCATACAAAGCTCTGTCCTTAGCTGATTTTGGCTTTACATTTAGATCACTTTGGTTATTTGTTCTCTATCAGTTTCTAAACATTTTTGAGTTTATGGTCTTCCAAATGTTTAGATTTTATCTGCACTGATGAGACATAATTTGTCGAAATGCGCATATGCAGAAAGTAAATTCACAGTAACTTCGGTATTTAGTTATTTTTTACCACCGGGTCGATGCCACTGCTGGTGGACTGTTATTCCCCGAGGGTATTCACCAGCCCAGTAGTCAGTACTTCGGTGCTGACCCGAAAGCCGATTATTTTTGAAATCTTACAATATCTAAAATTTTGTAAATTTTAGTGAAAACTAAGGAGTATCTCCCTTAGCTGATTTTGGCTTTACATTTAGATGACTTTGGTTATTGGTTCTCTATCAGTTTCTAAACATTTTTGAGTTTATGGTCTTCCAAATGTTTAGATTTTATCTGCACTGATGAGACATAATTTGTCGAAATGCGCATATGCAGAAAGTAAATTCACAGTTACTTCGGTATTTAGTTATTTTTTACCACTGGGTCGATGCCACGGCTGGTGGACTGTTAGTCCCCGAGGGTATTCACCAGCCCAGTAGTCAGTACTTCGGTGCTGACCCGAAAGTCGATTATTTTTGAAATCTTACAATATCTAAAATTTTGTAAATTTTAGTGAAAACTAAGGAGTATCTCCCTCATACAAAGCTCTGTCCTTAGCTGATTTTGGCTTTACATTTAGATCACTTTGGTTATTTGTTCTCTATCAGTTTCTAAACATTTTTGAGTTGATGGTCTTCCAAATGTTTAGATTTTATCTGCACTGATGAGACATAATTTGTCGAAATGCGCATATGCAGAAAGTAAATTCACAGTAACTTCGGTATTTAGTTATTTTATATACACAAACAAAATTTTCTGATAAGTAACAGAATCAGAATCAGAATATTTTATTACCAAATTAGGGCACCAGGAGGGCATGATACATCAAACATTTATGATTGGTATACAAGTACAATATTACAGTAAACAATAAATAACAATTAATAATTATAATAAAAATAATAAATAAAGGCATATTAATGCACGTCTACCACAGATGCACTTCATACTATGAAAAATTGAGTAATATTAATAACATACCCGGTGCATTTGGAAAAAAAAGAAAGAAAAATAAAACGCATTCACATACAGAACAGAATGCATCAGGCACCATGAGACGATGCATAGGGGGGATTTTTTCCACCGTGCCTGTCGCAGTCTGTCTATGATGGTTACATAGATCTAGCAATCATACCGGTAGGAACAGCAACAAGTTAAAGGAAATAAAGGTATAGTAATGGACGGTGCCATATAATATTTATATCCAACCATCTAAAACCTGTGGCATATAATAGGGAAAAAAAATAATAATAAAATAAATAAATAAATAAATAAATAAAAATAAAAAAGAGCAAGAGGTCAGACAGTGTATAGCCTGCAAAAAGAATCAAGGGACGGTGCCATAAGGAGAAAATACCTTCTTATACTTAGTGCAGGCCACACAGTTTCAACCAAAAGCACTACAATCTTAAGGTAATATAGGCAACTTGCAGAAAGTATCAAGGGACGGTGCCATAAGGAATAAACCTGCTCATACTTAATGCAAGCTGTCCAGAAACCCCAAGAAATACAAATCATGTAAGCACAACAACAAGCATCAAGGGACGGTGCCATAGTTATTATTAACAAGATAATAACAACCTCATACTTAATGTAGTACAAACAGAGACCCTAAAATAAAACATACAATATAGGCTAGAGAAAAGGGGAATCACACTACCTATTGCACACTGGGTGTTCAGATACCAGCTTTCAACAAAAAAATACACATAGCTGTAAGTATTTTAGGATATTCATAATTTAAAATCCAATTTATTTTGTCATTGTCATTTAAAATGTTAAAATTTGAACATACTGATAACACACATGAGAAAAGATCATTTCTTAATGTTAAATGTGCGTTGCACTTTAGTAAAAAATGGACTTCATCTTCAACTTGACCTGAAGTGCACCTGCAGCAGAGTCTGTTTTGTCGGAGAGTACCCTGATATCTACCAGCTTCTATTTGTAATTTATGTGCAGAAATTCTAAACCTTGTTAATGTTCTCCTTTGCTCAAAATTTCTTACAATTGACAAATAATTTTCGTAACCAAAATTAGATTTAATTAAAAGGTAAGTTGTAAGTTTTCCATCCTTGAGAGAAATTGCTTGTTCATGCCATTTTTCAATATAGTGTTGTTTTATTGTTTTATTGCATTTATATTTAAATGTAGATGCATTTTTTGACAAATGTGTGTTCAATCCATTCACATTTTCAACAATTTGTTTAATAGACCCATACCAAGACGGCCGTTTATTTTGATACAAGAGTCGTGCTTCAATATAGGCAGCTTTCAATAAAGGAAATGATGACTCTAGGTTTTCAAGACGATGCCAATATTTTATCATCTGTTTTATAATATCATAGTGTAGAGGAAAACGGCCCAATTCTGATTCAACTGCATAATTAGTGCTTTTTTCTGCACACCTAACAATACTTTACAAAATTTTACATGAAGTTTTTCAGATAGTAGATGTGCATATATTTTGTGGACTGGCAGGGTTCCATTTCTAAATCTAGCTGTAAATGGATTAAAACAACCCCAGATCTCACTACCATATAAAAGAATTGGTTTGATAGTGTGATCAAAAACATGAATTGCAGTTTTCACATCAGGATTGTGTACTAAAAAATCTCTTTTTAGTTTAAAATAAGCTTTTAAACCTTTTTGATAAAGTTCATTTTGAGCAAAAGAGATAGAACCGGAAGCACTAAAATGTATTCCTAAATATTTATAATGCGATACACATTCTAATTCATTATTTTTATGGCGGATTTCTCAGATGATTAACGTATTTTATTTGCAATTCTTCAATGAACATACCAATATTCCTCTAGTAACACATATAAAACTCCTTCTAAACTCCTGTCTTTTGTCTGCTAATCAATTACTCAACTTTCTATAGAATTCTATTGTATACCAATTTGTCATCACTAGTGTATCAAGGTAAACCCCTTCAGGCAGTACAAATTGGTATACAATAGAATTCTATAGAAAGTTGAGTAATTGATTAGCAGACAAAAGACAGGAGTTAAGAAGGAGTTTTATAGGTGTTACTAGAGGAATATTTGTATGTTCATTGAAGAATTGCAAATAAAATACGTTAATCATCTGAGAAATCCGCCATAAAAACAAATTTCTGTGATATGTGTCTGCCTGCCTTATTGAACACCAAAATTTTTGTCTTTTTTTTTATTTATATCCAGACACCAATCATTACAAAATTTATGGAGTTGGTGCAATCTGTCTTGCATCCCATCAGCAGTTTTAGATAGTAAAACAATATCATCTGCATACATCAAACAATTAACTTTCATATTATCTATAAGTATAGGATCTCTTATATTTTCCAAATACTGTGGAAGGTCATTCCTAAATACTTTAAATAAGTTAGGGGATAAATTGTCCCCTTGCTTCACGCCAAGTTTAGTTGGGAAAAAGTCAGTTAACTTATTCTGTATGCAGATACATGATTTACTTAATTTGTACATATTCTTGATTATATTGTAGAACCGTAAGCTTATTCCATATTCTAATAATTTTATTTTAATACCTGTATGTATAACTTTATCAAATGTTTTATGGAAATCAACAAAGCAGGCAAACACCCTACCATCCTTATTGTTACAATACTTATCTATTATGCATTTAAAAATAAACATATGATCGGATGTTCTAGCTTTTCTAGTGAAGCCTATTTGACAATCAGTAATTATTTTATTTTGAGTTAAAAAATTATCCAGTCTATTATTCAATATACTATTGAAAAGTTTACCTATAGAATTAGTAATGGTCAATCCTCTATAATTATTGGTATTATATATATCTCCAGATTTGTGGAGAATTGCGACATAGCTTCAGACCAAGAACATGGATAAATACTATTGGAAAGACATAAATTGAAAATCTTAGACAAACATGGTAACATTACTGATTGGCTGTGCTTAATCATGTTATTTGATATATTATCAAGTCCTGGAGATTTATTGTTTTTTAATTTTGAAATAGCTGATATTATTTCTTTATCTGAAATTCTATTATCCAACTGGTTAAAGCATGGAACTTTTTCAAGATGTTCATGTTTGTCTTCTAATAAGGCTAGCCTTGTTTTATATGATTCATCAAGTTGAAAAAGATTTTGAAAATGAGAAACCCATCTTGACGGTGCCACAGTGGAACTTGTATCAAAATATTCTTTCTCTCTAAGTTCATTGATAATATTCCAGTAAGCTTTTTGATTATCATCATGTAAAGACTGAAGTTGTTCAATCAATGAGTTTTTGTAGTCTTTATATTTTAATTTTCTCAATTTCGAGTACTGTTTGTTCATTTTATAAAAGTGTCCTCTAACTATGGGATCTTTTGGATATTTACAAAATATATTTCCATAGTTTATCGGTTTTTTTCTAAAAGACTTTAAATCAGCATCATACCATTTCTTGGATATTGATGTCTTTTTACAAGACAATTTTCTTTTAAGTGAAATGACAGCGGTTGAAAGAAATATATTTGATAGTTCAACTGAAGCATCATCAACACAGGTTTGTGATATGTGAATATCTTTCTTATTAAAATTTTCAATTTTATTTTGTATATAAATAACTAACTACCGAAGTTACTGTGAATTTACTTTCTGCATATGCGCATTTCGACAAATTATGTCTCATCAGTGCAGATAAAATCTAAACGTTTGGAAGACCATAAACTCAAAGATGTTTAAAAACTGATAGAGAACAAATACCCAATATGATCTAAATGTGAAGCCAAAATCAGCTAAGGACAGAGCTTTACGTGAGGGAGATACTCCTTAGATTTCAATAAAATTTACAAAAATTTAGATATTGTAAGGTTCCAAAAATAATCGGCTTTCGGGTCAGCACCGAAGTACTGACTACTGGGCTGGTGAATACCCTCGGGAACTAACAGTCTGAGGAAAACAAGGCTTCCTGAAATTTATTAGCAGATTCATCCGACCATATAAAATTTGAAGGCTTTTCATGTAGTGCAACATCATCAGTAATTGTATTGATAATATCATAATTTGCTGACATTTCCCATTCTATAATACAATGGCAATCTGATATAGTAGGTACAAATGTATTTACCTTAAAATATAATATTTGGTCTAGGATACTCTCCGACACCAAGGTATAATCAACTGTACTTGCACCATTTGGTGTGAAACAAGTAAATTTACCAAACATATCCCCCAGGACTCGACCATTTAGTACTCCTATTTGGTGCGAAATGCAAAATTCAACAAGTTCTTTTCCCCTAGAATCTAAGGTTGTATCTTTACTTTGACGACAATTTATTTGTTTGTCAATATCATAGTCATGTGACAATGGTAGATACAGAACATCATCAATTTTAATAAAATCATTAGCATTAGATATTCTTGCATTAAAATCTCCGCATAGCAGTACGTTGCCATTTTTCATGTATTCTATTGTTTCTTTTTCAATACAGTCTAAAATATCCTAGTCGAGCCCTAGAGTATATGTTGATGATGAAGGGGGGTTGTAAACTAAACATATGTACAAGTCTTTTTGAAATCCAAAAAAAAGACTTTTCGAGCTTTATCCACTGGAAATCAGGATTGGTATTCCGCAAAATTTTGACATGTGGTTTTATGTCTAGTTTTGTCAATATTGCTAGACCTCCATAGTATCTATTGTTATTTTTACAAATTGGTCTACATATCTGATGAAAATGAAAAGGACCAACCCTATAGATGATGGTATCATAACCAATATGTGTCTTTGATAAAAAAAAAAAACAATGTCATATTTACTAATTATAGCATTAAATAGTGGATCGTTAATTTTATTGAATTCTTTAGTTACAAGACCACCAACATTTAGAAAGCACATCTTTAAAGATGTTGATGTACCTAATGGGGCCATACTAATTCAATTTGGTTCTGATCTAGCTATTTTAAGAGAAAAAATACTAATAAAGCTATTAAAATAAGCCTATATAGTTATCTACTATAAATTCAATTTAATGGAACCAAAAATTTAAGTGACAGTTACTAAAAGTATAATTATATGAGATAGTTGTCAATAAAAGCTCTAGTGATGCAATATATAATGATCGACACACTGGTATAATAGTTGTACCATATATTTCAGATTATAGAAATAAAAACATTGGAAACATTTAAATCAGTATAATACTCAAGATGAATTCACAACATTTCCAATATATAAAAATACATGCATGTCATCTTGGACGTACAAAATTACGCCCCCATCCACGACTACCTCTCCTGTCACGAGATCTTGATCTGGGCCTTGGCATAGGCAGTGGTAGGCTTAACGCGGAGTGAATTGCCTTCTTGATATTTAGTGCCAGTGATGAAACGCCTTTGTCACTTAAGTGATAACCATCAGGTTTAAGGAGATCTTTGTTCGGAGCACCTCCATGAATCAGATTATGGTGTTCAATAGTGTGACTGATTCTTGGTACTTGGATGAACAGTAGTGTTGTTTAATTAGGGCATTAACTATTTGTCCATTAGTGTGGTGCATTATGTCATCCAGTCTAGGAGTAGCCAAAGAAATTGCACATATGGCATTTCTCCATTTCTCATTTATTGTATCTATAACACTGCTGAGTTGTTCTACACATTGACTAGGGGTTGTTGTTTTGATGTCATTGGTCAAACTGTGCAACACCACTATATCTGGAGGATTATCGGGATTTATTGAATTGATATAATCCTTCGTCTCCTTTAATGTATAACTAATATGTTTGACAACTTCAATGCTTGGAGATAATTTTGCCTCATTTATTTCCTTTACGTTTGAAGTTCCTATGAGGAGTGCTAGAGGTTTAGAGGGTTCATAAGTAGCGTTTGACTGGGTTTCTATGTTAGATGGTGATGAACATGCACCTTTTTGTTGTATCAGGTTAGTGAGAGAACCAGAAAGTTGTGTTTTAGATTTAATATTTCATCTTGGGCACTGTCGAGAGTTGATCTTAAAGTGCGCTCTGAATCTGACAAAATTTTTAGTTCCTTATTTTTATCTTCTAATTTGTTAGCTGTGAATTCTATTTCTGATTTAGTTGAGGACACCATACTACGGAGTTCTGCTCTAGCAGCTTGTAACATCTCCTTTTCATGTTTGAGGGCATCTTCATATTGTTCCTTTATAAGTGTGGAGTTAAATTTTTCTATTTGCAGTTGAGATTTGAAGGAGTCCCTTTCATCTTGTAAGTTTTTAATTTTTTGTAGTAATTTGTCATTATCAGCATGTGTGGGTTTATTTGGCAATTGTAGATTTGCGATTGCTTTTCCACATTCTCTAACAGATTCTAATATTTTGGAAGTATCATTTTGATTTGCATTTTCAAGTTTATTTATTGCCTGAATAAAAAATGTTTCCAGCCTACACATTTGATCTTCTGCAAATACCAAGTTATTGTTGTTATCATTTGACCCCTCAAGAGCCCCCGGTGTGTCTTCAAGGGTTTTAGCATCTACGGTTTCCTTTACAAACGTTTCGTTTTCGTCCGTATCGTTATTTGGGCGACATGGAACAAGGAAACAAGGAAATGTGCAGGTCTTAAAGTTCTATATTTATAGACATGTAATTGGAATTTTTTCTGCTTTCATTTTCAATGTAAACATTTCAAATTCTAAAACACAATTTTTTACGGCTAAATATCTAATTTCTTAACAAACAAATACTTACCGTCAATTAAGTATTTAGTTTATTAACCAAATTTCATCTCTAATTATCAAACTGAAGATATTGGAAATCCCCTTTCCTATTTTTAGAGCATTGTAAAACATATATCACATGAACAATTTAAAACTTAAATCTTCTTTTCCTTGATAGATTTAGTTCAAACTATGGATTTGTTAAAAGCAATAAAGAGAATAAGACTTAAAATATAATAACTAAAAACATGTAGATATCGGATGAATTTATCATGTATATACATTTTACTCCTTATGGTTAAATATAGCTTCTACAACGAGAACTAAGTTGATTATGAAATTTCTCACATCGAGTTGAATAAATTTTGCAAATGTTTGCAAACGAGGCTTGCCGAGTTTTTAAACATTTGAAAATTTATTTAACAAGATGTTTAAGTGTAGAAAATGTTTCTCTAATGACGTAATATAAAACACAGAGGATTATGTTCCAAATAGGTTTGGCGGGAAATTTCTCATGAGTTTCTCTCTCTCTCTCTCTCTAGAGGTGAGAAATATTTTCATTACACCAGTCAGGCGTTGGTTAAATTTGTAGAAATTAGAGAATCGTATTTTATGATACTTCGTGGAGCTAAATAGAGCAATTGAAGAAAGGCTAATTACCAGTCTTAAGATTAAAGGTCCCTTTTGCGGTGGAAAAAACTCAACTTAGCTGAGCCCAGTTAGTATTCCAACCCAAATTGTTTAAATACATAGATTTAATATATATTTATCCCCGCACTTTTCTGAAGAAAATGCGGGGATATTGTTTTGGTCCCGTCGTTCCGTTCGTCCGTCTTTCTGTCCGTTTGTCCGTTAGATGAACCTTGTCACTGAAACTGGAAGTAAAATAAAAAGAATTTATTTGAAGAAAAATTCTTCCCAATTGCTTAACAAATCTATAACTGCATTTTTCCCAACCAAAAAATTCTCATTTGCATAAAATTATGTCATTTTGTGAAATCACAAATTTGATTCGAGAACATCCTTACTTATGACATTTTTTCTGTCCAATATGAACTACACATGAAACAGATTCAGAACTGAGAACATTATTCAATGCAGCTCTCTCATTTAAGCTAACCTATCCCAAAAGGCCATGCTAGCTATTGCCATCCATTTAATTGGGGACCGTCGGTGTCCGTCAGTCTTCTGTCAATCGTCTGCTGCATTCTTTTTAAAAAATGTCTTCCCCTCTGCAACCCCTGAAGTAATTTTATTCAAACTTGAACAGAATCATGACCAGGGAATCTAGTATCAAATTTTGTTCGAGAAGTCCGAAGACCGAGAAATATTTGTCTGACAAGTCGACACCATATCCAAGATGACTGATAGAGTGTTTAACATTGGATCCTACATCGTCTCCTGTGAAACTTCTTGACCAATTGGAATTAAACATGTGCCAAAAGTCCTTGCCCATGGGTCATGTGTGCAGCAAGTCAGTACTTCTTGCAAGATGTTATCTAGCGGAGAACTTAATTTTACATCGAACTCTATGGCAAAAACACATTCAAGGATTTTCTCCTTTTAAACTACTTGGCCAATCGGAACCGTTTTAATTGTGCCACAAATTTCCTCAGTTTGTTCCCTTTGAAAATTGTGTCAAGTAGATCAGTCCAAATCAATGGCGGATTTAGGGGGACCGGGTGGCCCGGGCACACCTTAGGTTGGAAAATATTTAAAATTCCTAGTTTTTTTTTTTAAATTGGGATCCGTCCCCTCCCCATCTGGAAACATTATGGGTTGCCCCCCCCCCCCCCCCCTTTGGCAGAAAGTCTGGATCCGCCACTGAAAATGACCTTGAACAGGCGATAAAGTAACGTCTATTAACATACTAGAAGAACAACAACAAAAAAGGCGTTGCTCCATTGTTTAGTCTAATCATGTATTTGTAGAGACATTTTCTCATGTGCCTTTACTCTATATCTTCTCAATGTTTATTTAACAAAATGCAACCCATTAACAACTATCTATATCAGCCATGGTTCGGGTGAACGATGTAGGCTCTTGAAATCCTCTTGTACTATGCCTTCTGTCAAAAATTATGAGTCATTTGAATAAAAAACAATCCATCTGAATTATTTTTAGTCTCATGACTGCTTTCATCCAACCAAATCTTTTCTCATTTATTAAAGTCGACTGTGACAACAGATTTCTTTTTCAAATCCTTCTCTTCTCTTATCAATCTGTTTTATTCATGAAATACCCA
Organism: Modiolus philippinarum; assembly: GCA_002080025.1. Classification (NCBI taxonomy): domain Eukaryota; kingdom Metazoa; phylum Mollusca; class Bivalvia; order Mytilida; family Modiolidae; genus Modiolus; species Modiolus philippinarum. The sequence goes on along the minus strand of MJUU01059093.1, from coordinate 74,966 downwards.
AGCTGAAATATGTCAAAAGGAATACCTTTAATTTATTTTAAAATGTAAAAAATTGATAACAGATAAAACCTACAATGGCTGAAAATCATAATTACATGCCACAATCTGCCAGGGAACTACACAGGAAAAACACGTATACGACAAAAGACAAATGTAGACAACGATAGGAACTCGGGACAGCTGGACTTGGTACCGGCACTTAAAGTGCCGGTAAAGCCACACAGCCAGCGGTAGGGTTAAAACGGTTTATGGGTACCCAAACCTCCCCTTTAATCTGTCCCGCTTCCCTATAATAGTGTAAAAATATACGAATAAAACCCAATACAGGTAGAGTACTAACTACATGACCAGAATCTTAAAAGGATAGAATAAAGGGCTACGCCGAGCGCAGCATGTCGACCACTGAAATTTGAACAAGTGTAATTTAAATTGAGTATGGACATACTAAAGAGCTTGACACAATAAATAGATGGACACATTAAGAAGAGAGCGACCCAGTTATTAGCTGGACACAAACTAGGGAAAATAAAAATTAGCTCTTATGACTCCTTATGGTTCCTCTTTGATGCCTTATAGTTCAGAAACGGTAAGAGCTACACCAAATTCATTGACATTCTACTGAAAGCTTACATCAAGAGGAATCCAAAGAAAAAAATCACATCGAAATCTGATCAAAAATAAAATTTCATATTATTTAGAAAAAATGCAATTTTGGCCCCTTTGACCCCTTATAGCTAAAAAACGGTAAGAGCTACGCCAAATCCGTTGACACAATATCGAAAGCTTATATCAATAGGAATCCAAAGAAAAAAATGCAATTGAAATCCGATGAAAAATAAAAATTTTAGGTAATCTGCAAATTTGCAGTTTTGGCTCCCTTTGAACCCTTATAGCTTGCAAACGGTAAGAGCTACGCCACATACATGACATACTGTCGAAAGCTTATAGCAACAGGAATCCCAAGAAAAAAATCCCATCGAAATCCGATGAAACATAAATATTTTAGGTAATCTGCAAATTTGCAGTTTTGGCCTCTTTAAATCCTTATAGCTCAAAAACGGTAAGAGCTATGCCAAATCCGTGTCACATTATCGAAAGCTTATATAAAGAGGACTCCCAAGAGAAAAATCCCATCGAAATCTGATGGAAAATTAAAAATTGTGGGTAATCTGCAAAGCAGTTTTGGCCCCCTTGAACCCTTAAAGCTCGTAAACAGTAAGAGCTACGCCAAATCCGTTGACATACTGCCGGAGGAATCCAAAGAAAAAAATCCTATCGAAAATTTTAGGTAATCTGTAAATTTGCAATTTTGGTCCCCTTCGGCCCCTCGTAGCTAGATAAGAAAACAGGTTACCAAAAATCTAATAGTCAAGCGCTGTGTTAATTTTTTAATAAGGAATCCATTGAAAAAAAAATCCCACCAAAATCGGATTAAAAAATTATTCGCCCCTTTTGGACCTATTTATCTCGGGAACAGAACATGCTACGTAAAATCCGTTGCAAAAGTACTGATTTGAAATTTCCTCAGATGCACACTGAAAGAAACCCCATCAAAATCCGATTAATAATAGAGATTCTACAGACAAATATGTGAAAACATCCAATCTCACCCCCCATCTCAACGCCATACCAAATTTTTTTCGGTCGTATTTGTGCAAATAAAGTATTATAAAAAGACAATTCGTAATTTTGAAAGATGGGGGTCGGTCGCCGCTAAACTAGCTCAAAGAGCCTAGTCTGCTGGTAAAACACTGTTGCACTACGGAACAAAAATCAAACTCCTAACGTCCAGAAGGGTTTGGTCAAGAATCATCATAAATTTCAGTAGACATCGGCAGTATCCTTACCTATTACATTACTTTCCTTAGAATTGGTATTGTTATGTCTGATGTCTGTAATAACCACAAGGCCTTGTTAGTAATTAGAGGTCATTAGAAAAATTTAGGGACCGACCATTTAACCTGAAGGGGGGGGTTATGGTTTTTTTTCTGGACAGAAAATTTTTTTCACGCTTTGCGCGAAACAAATTATTTATTTTTTGCACGCGTATCAACAAAATATTTTTTTTTTCAAAATTAACATTATTTTTTGGGGCAGAAAGCCTCATTCAGAAAATTTTTTTTCATCATTTTGGCAGCCAAAATATTTTTTTCACATAAAATCAGATCCAAAATATTTTTTTAGAAAAAAACCATAGCCCCCCTTCATGTTAAATGGTCGGTCCCTTACTATCCATGCATATACAAAAACACAATTTTCTAAGAAGTAACGAGGACCTGTGACATAACTATGAGCAGGTCTTTTAGTTCTATATTTATGGACATGTAATTGGAATTTTTTTCTGCCTTCCTTTTCAATGTAAACGTTTAATATTCTAAAATCACATTTTTTACAGCTAAATATCATACTTCTTAACAAACAAATACTTACCGTCAATTAAGTATTTAGTTTATTATCCAAAATTCATCTCTGAACTGAAGAAATTATCAAAATGAAGAAATCGGAATTCCCCTTTCCTATTTTCAGAACATTGTAAAAACATATATCACATGATTTATATGGGTTGTCAAAATAGACGGGTAAAAGCTTTTGAATATCTGGGTCCCGAAAAATGCCTGCAATATCAATAAGGTCAATCCTTTATTGATGTATTTAATTTTCAAAAACTATTTTATGTGCTCATCGGGTTTATCGATTCTCGGATAAAGTCAATGACAACAGAAAGCATCAATAATTTTAGAACATTCAAACAGACACAGTATCACTCCAAAGAGATTTTATAAAGTTGTGTTACAGGAAGTGAACAAAGTTTAGTGAACAAACATCAGATCAGTTCTATCAGTTCTTTAATCATCTGATGGCATAAGAGATATCTTAATAGTAGAAAATAATAAACATTTTAAGTAACATCCCAAACCCTTTATCTGTCATAAGAAATTGAAAAATAGTAAGAAACAGTCAACACAATAAGTCACCACACTGTGAAATACAAATCATGTTCTCTTTCCATTCAAAGGATATACAAAATGTTAAAAGTTTCAAATGAAGAAACTATAATGAATAATACAAAAGATCTTATTTCAATACTAATTCTGTAGATATCCAGAAACATTTTCTCATCAATGAATTTCTTGTTTCTATATGTAAAAGAAAAGCATTGCATCAGAAATAAAATATTTATAGTAACATGCCTAATCAATGATTTATATATAATATATATAACAAGAAACAGAGTAAACATAAGTCACAGAACTTTGTTTGGGCGACTTAAAAAATACACCTGTGAAATACAAATTTATTCAAAGATCTGATATTCATACATGTGTATTTATATGCTATGTCAGGTACAGCCCTGCTGGATACCTTTTAAAGGAGAGGCCATCTAAGGACAATTAATTGTGACTAAGTTTTGGCCTAAATGGGCAAGTACTTTCAGAGAAAAAGATCTTTGATTTTCTGTTTTCCATAGGGTCCAGTGTTAAACTATGTTCCCTGCGGGGGCATTCATGAATGATGTTCAGACCTACAGGATGCCTTTATCTGAGGACCATTGTGACTTTGTTAGGTTCCAACTGGCCAAGTGGTTTAAGAGGAGAAGATCTTATTACTGAATTACCACAGATGGATTGTAAGTGTACTTTCTTTCCGGCGTGCAGAATGTCCAGGTTCATAAATACCCTAGTGTATTTCTACCTTGAACTAGTGTGTTTATTCCGTCAGAAGAAATACCCTAGTGTATTTCTACCGTGAACTAGTGTTTATTCCGTCCAAAGAAATTCCCTAGTGTATTAATGTCTTGCATGTTTTGTCCTAGTGTATTTTATCCAAACGGAAAGAATACATGGGTGGAAAGAATTAACCGTTATAGGATGAAAGATGCCATGCATAAACTCATCCTGGCTATAGCCACTTCAGCTTAGAATTATAGCCTATATACAACTGTTATGGACGAACCATCATACTGATTACTATAGGGCATCTGAAACTTTGTGGCAGGGCCCTGATGAAACAAAACAGAGTTAGTCTTCATCACTTTATTGAACACGAAAAAAATTATACATGTTTAAAAACACTCATGACGCTATACAATTAACAAGCAAATAAATTACCCAAAAGACTAACACTGGCTTTGATACTTGTTTCAATGGCAATTACTATGTATGATCAGAAATTATAAAGTGCCAATTAAAATGTAAGCAAATAACAACCTCTATTTCTACACAAGCTCGTCATATTCAAATCCCGAGTCTGTGTTTAATAATACACTTATTTTATCAATTTTTAAATATCAAAAATAAAACTGTTACCGGGTACATATGGTAAAATTCAAAACACTATCTTTTTATCTTAACATGATTTAACAAATATAACCAAATTTTAAATAAAAGGAAACAAATATCAATAACTGAGTTTGTGTTTTATTCCCTTTTGCTGATACTAAGAGGTTTGCAATTAGATAGTATGCAATTACCGGCAAGTAGAAAGAATAAAGGGAGTTAATAATATTTTATAGAATACATAATAAAGTGATTGTCTGGCACATGTTTTATACTCATGCCTACACTTTAATATAATATTTAATTACAATCCTATGCTTTAAAAGGGACATATAGAGAGCAAAGATTGTGACATCTCATACCCATGATGTAATAAACTACATTTGGTACTCTTCGTAATTTTTGTCAAATTTACCTGTAAGTTAATTTGTAGATGCTCATCCACCTGTAACAAAAAATCTGGGGCGGGTGGGAGGATTTTATGTTATTTTTTTTTTATTGCTAAAATTTTAAAACTTTAAAATTTAAAGAAAATTTCTGAATGATTGAAAAAAAGAAAAAAAAAGCTTAGAAAAAATGGGACAGGTGGGGGTGAGAATCTATTAATTAATTTGATATGGCCTAACAGAACAATGTTCAAAAGGTAATGTTATTAGTTACACAGTGTGGAATTGTCCTAATACGGAAATTTATCGGGTCAATAAAATTCATATCGGTGAGGCGAAGCCGAACCCGATATGAATTTTATTGATCCGATAAATTCCGTATTAGGACAATTCAGCACTGTGTAACGAATATATCCTGATTTCCCAAGGAAAGACAATCCAAAACCTGTTACATTTTTTTGTTATTCCTAACAAATTTTGTATTAAGACAATACCCCCCCCCCCCCACTATACATTGCACAAAAACATGGACCATACACCGTGGAAGGGTCTTTGAAGCTAACTAACTGATACTATTCAGAAATCAAACCAGTTACACTAAAATAAGCTTGGGTTATTTACATTATTATTTTACTTACAACACACCAGGTTATAAATTATGGTCAGTCAACAGTATAAAGCCAACTGGGGCTGTTATGTTCTTTCTTTAGATGACAATTCATGTTCGACTATTTCACTTTGAGGCATATGGGTTATTAAAATTACAGCAACACACGAAAAGTGAAATAATGAAACAATATTTTGACTGTCATTCTCATAATTCCTTGTCCTTAGGCGGGTTGGCCATGACGGATAATTTTACTGTTTCGCGTGGTTTTCTTTACATGATCCATGCATGTTAATTTCATTGGCAGAATGTACAAACCCAGGAATCATGTTCAGTCATTGCAAATTTCAAAATAAACGGCAACCATCATCAAGAATCTCCGTGAAATCTGGGTGAAATCAACAACTCAGCGTAGGGAAGAGAAACGCCTGGAACTTTCACATCCTTCAAATATGTATCATTCTCCACTGTTTAGGAGAACTGGGGCAATCACTATGGTACACATTTTAAATGTAAATTTTCTTAACAAAGTTTACAAGTGACAGGCTAACATTGCAGTCGCCATCTTAAAAATAAAAAGGGACGTAACCCAAAATGAACAATTTTTTTATTAGGTCAATGGCGTAAGGGGAGGTAAATCGAATTGACTCAATACGGAAATTTATTAGGACAGTATCAGCCAATCAAACTGCGAGAAATTATATGAAATCAGGATAATATTATTTATATCATTTAATAAATATTTACCCAATAAGTCATTCAGTATCCTCAACTATTTGTTGAAAAATACTGTATTTTTTGTTGGCATTAATTTTTCTGCCTGTTATTACTGATTTTTTTTCATAAGGTTAGCTATGAGTTTCCTATCCCTGTATCTTTATGTCTCTGGCTTAATTTGCACTTCTACTGACTTCAAGATAAATATCAAAAATACGGGAGTAAGCGTAAATTTAATTTCTGCATATGGCCATTTCGACAAATTATGTCTCTTCATTGCAGATCAAATCAAAACATTTGGAAGTCTATAAATCGAAATATGTGGAAAAGTGGATAGAGAACTAGCAACCAATAAAATGGGACCTAGATTTGACCTCCCCCTCCAACAAAAAAAAAATGCCATCATGTAATAAATGAATCAACAAAGGTTTACTCATAAGCTTAAAAATTTTCTGCTTTGGTCTTATTCTTTTATTTGGAATTAAAAACAGCAACAAAGATGTGGATAAAGAATACTAAAAATCCTGAGTTGTGTATACATAGAAAGAACAATACATGTTTACATCTAAAACTACCACATTATATCTGACTGTTGGACAGCAATACACATACAAAGACTTTAGTAATACACGTACAAAGACTTGATACAAATACTTATTCTATCTTAAAGAGTCTAATATTGTGTTCAAAAACCAGAGCCTGGCTCAGGTTAATGTATATAATTAGTTTCAAGTAGAACATTACAGCTATACTTATAAAATCTATTTTTGCTTTAAAAAAATGTTCCCGTCAAATTTGTTATCAAGTTATCAAGTCAGAAGAGGTCAAAGGAATTTGATAAAAATAATAATTCAAAATTCTATTTTAATATAATCCTTCTTTTAGATATTTATAAAATAAAAAAAATCATGCTGTGTTCAGACCTTCATATAATTCCAATTGAAATGTTTAAAACATTTTTGATATGCATTTGACATGTATTTTGTTTAAATGTGACATTATTAAAATGTTTGAGTAAAGTGATAACTGATTGATATCAGTTTAAGGGAGTATGAACATCAGATTTCAGAAGCATTCGATATCCTCAGGTTTTATCCATTCAAACAGTGTTAAAATTTTTTGATATAAATTGTAACATACATTTTTAAAATTTTTTGGACATTGATCATATTTTCTTGGTCATAGGTCACTTTAAAATGTATAAAATAGACAGTGTATAAAATTTAATCAGCTTCTGATTATATTTTCATATATTTAAAGGCCTATAAGCATCTTATGTAAATTGAAGGAAAACTCTGGAGAGAACTGTTTCCCGCCAAAATTTTGACGTCTTATATCTAAAAAATTCCTACATGGAATTTCAATATTTTTCCTCAAGTTGTTCCATTAGCAGTGCTCTTCAAAACAAAAGGTCAGAATTTTAATTCTAATTACAAAATTTCTGATACTCGTACTCCCTTAATATAAATCAAATCAACACCAAACCAAATTGAATTACCTGTGAACGCAGCATCACTGTAATTTACCTAGTTATCTTCCCTTCTAATTTAAGCAAGTTATACAAGTTTGCTGACGTATTGAATTAAAGCCCCTCACAAAATTTCTTATATTATCTGTCAAAAAAGTGGAATTATATATGACGGGGACAGACACTCAAGTAAACCATCTCTAGTTAAAGGATTTTTTTTTAGCTCCAAGAAACTGAATATGTCTTTTATTGTAAGAAATATTTGCATAACACTTTACATTCTTTTTATGATAAAAAAACAAACACAACAGAGAGAAATAAATTTTTAGAATATAAATTTCCATATTCATTTGTGTATAATGAATTTTATTTCAGAGCAACCTACTATTCTTGTGTTGTCAGTATCAAGCTATTTTCTGATTCATTATTGGGAAGACAAAATACAAAACGAACAGACTTATAATTAAATAAGACACTAATTGCACAAATGACTTGTAAAATTGCACTACTAAGGAGGTATATATTTGGATGAATAGCATAAAATGGTGACATTCATCATCAATTTACAAATAAAACAGTAAAAAATAAAAAATACATTGGTCAAAATAGGAAAAATAAGTTAATAAAACATTTTGTACCCTAATTATCAAAACTGGTATACAGATTAAATAAAAAAAAAACCATTGTGATCAGTTCAGTGGTAACAAATAAGCTATTGAAAAATGAACAGAATATAATCAAATGCAGTATGGTACAGTAAAAGATAAATATAAGTTGTTATTTTAGTGATTGCACAATTTCACAATTTTTTCTAAAATTGTTTTAGCCTAATTTTACCCACTGAAATATTCGTAATTTCTTATCATTAACTGTTACAGTGTTTTAAGTGTGACCTTATACCATAATTCTGTCAACAGCTAAAGAAAGTTTAAGAAACTGGTTGCCTCGATGGTCCATTAAAATTCCTCATTAGCTATTGTATTCTCACTTGGATAAGTCCTACTTTTACACCTTCATATTCATAATTAATAAATTTGCAATAGATATTGGTGAATTTAAATGGACAAATGGGTCAATCAGTAGAGGGGTAACGATTCATCGATGAATCAACTATATCGATCCAAAGTAATGAGGATTCCTGGATCGTATCGTTGGTCCAGAATCGCGATACCGAAAACAGCTTTGTTTTATACAACCACATCCGATCTGTGTTTTATTAGCACCAATATGGCAGAACTCGTAGATATAAACCATGTTGTCATTGTGAATGCTCCCACTGCTTATAAATTGATATAATTACTAATATTTAATGACAAATATGACAGATACATGGCTCAAATATTAAAACAATTGTATAATGCAATTCATAGTCTTGATATCTGCTGAATTTACGTCAAGAAAACAAGATTTACAATACCATGATACGCATTGTGATAGTATCGTATCGCAAGCAGATATCAGGATACGTATCGTATCGTGAGATTGCTCACAATACTCAGCTCTATCAATCAGTATGTTTGAGATTCTTAGCTTTTCGCAGAAATAATGGTATAAGGTCAAATTCAAATCACTGTAAGTCTCGTTTAAACTATATTTCAAAGTATGCAAATTTTCTGTCATCAGATTTGAGTGAAAATCAGGTATCCACAAAATTACCACCTTGGTTGAATGGAAAGTTACCCTAAAATTTTTATCAAAAAGACATTAACATCATTCATAAATATTTTAGTTTTCATAATTCACAGTATAAGAGTAGGGACATTACAGATGAAGTACAGGAAGCTTTGAAAACAAAGGATTAGTTAGTTTTATGAACAACTACTAGTTCAAGATAAGCTTTCAAAACCTTAAAATTTCATATCATTTCAGATAAAAAATAAGGCATTTTACTAAAATGGTCATAAATATTATATACACAAATCTATCTAGACTAACTTATAAATTCAATATGTGATATATAAATGTATAAATGAAATATGATTTAAGCCACACAAAATCAAATGGCTTTTATAGCAAAATGTACATAAAAAATTGCATCAATAAATAAATAGCATAAAACATATACAAAATACATGTTCCATTTTAACAAGCTTATACTGGAATGAATACTAAATAAATTGGAATGGATGCAAAAAGCGTCACACAAATTGGATTTTCAAGATGAAATTAACATTTGAACATGAGTCTATTACACTACAAGGACACAGAAATGAACACATATTTCATAACTGACAAATTCAAATCTACAAAATTAAATATTAATGAGAAACCTCGGTCGGTTATCTCCGTGTACATTTACCAAGTTAGCTATATATGGTTAAAGTGGAGATAATTTTTATTCAAATATCAAAAGAGGCCTTTGATATGCTAGTTAAAATTATCTCCACTTTGAACCATACAAAACTAATTTGGTACAGGGAGATAACCGACCGAGGTTTCTCATGCCATGTGTTTTTTTATTTCTCCCACAATATGCCCTGGCTCCTTTGTAATCCTCTTTTTTACAATAAATCATGCACTAAACAAACACCTCTGTTACTCGGACTTTTAACAGTCAGTTGGGTGTTTAATTGACCCACATATTTGAACTTTGTATAATTTTAATAGCAATATGGTTAAATTGGCTGTTGTTTGCAAATGTTTGGAAACGAGGCTTGCCGAGGTTTTTAAACATTTCAAACTTTATTTAACAAGATGTGAGAAATTTCAAAATTAACTTGTTTAAGTTGTAGAAAATGTTTCTGTAATGACACAATGTAAAACACCAAGGATTATGTTCCGAAAAAGATTTGGTGGGAAATTTCTCATGTGTTGTTCTCTCTCTATATATGAGAAATATTTTTATCACACCGGTCAGGCATTGGTTAAATTCGGTAGAAATTAGAGAATTAACCTTATCACAGTAAAATGTTAAATATTACAACTTATTGTATCAGTCGAATAATAACACAATTCTTAATATATCCACATAAAACCATTTCTTTTTGAATTTTGTACAAAATGAAAAACAGCTGATCTATAATAATTCACAACCCATGACAAGAAATAAAATTTTACTTACCTATCTATCCCCCAATCCATTCCAACAGATCATCCCATATTCTGTTACATGTGTGACAGGACAGCCTACCTGTGTTGTAGTAGGTAGTAGATATAATCGACTGAGCTAAGAGAACATTTATTTAGCTCATTCAGTTAGGTGACTGGTTGAACTGCTTGAGGTCCTGAGTTCGATTCCCGGAGGTGACACATGGCAATTTTGTGAGGAGATTCATGCTCACCGGTTACATATGTAATAGCAAATTGAATTATAGCAAAATAGTTGAGAGTTTACATGGAGGTACTTCATTACACTATGACAATAAAATCAACTTCTAAAGTTTCAAGTCTTATCAATTGAAGTGTGGGGTATAAAATTCAGGTGATTATGCTTAAAGTAGGTTGCATGCAGTAGCTGGTAGAATTGTAATGAAATCAAGCAATAAATCCTTCAAGCATTTTTAAATACAGTTCTCCCGCATCATACCGCCCCTCTTTAATGGTGGTCCCTCAATTATAGCCACCCATTTTCAAGGTCCATTTTTCAAAAAAGTTGTATACTTTCTATGTGATTTATTCCTTCGATACATGGCCACCCTTGCTTATCGCCAACATTTTCCCTGGTCCCAAAGGTGGCGATATAACAAGGTTGGACTGTATACCCAGATACATTCATATTTGCAAACAAATTTTAGTCATTCCACCTTGAATGTATATTCAATGCAACTTCTTTGAACATATATTCAATTTAGTCATTCCACTTTGAATGTATATTCAATGCAACTTCTCTGAACATATATTCACTCTATTTCATTACTACAAATAAATACCATATTTTACTGCCTGTAAGTCTATTTGGTGTATAGGTCTTATTTACTAATAATTCATACATTTACAATAACAGAAACATCATTTAAAGGAAAAAGACTAGACCTAAAGGTCACAAATATAGTTATTCAAATCATTCCACTTCCTCAAATACATAGAATACATGTGTCAACTTTATGAATACATATTTGATGTTCTATAGTTTTGAATATATATTCAACACAATGTTCAATACAATCCACTTCTTATAAAGGATGTTTAATAGATTTGAATATTTCACTTTTTTGAATGAACCAAATATATGCCATTTCTTTGCATATATCAAATATATATTTCATTTCTTTAAATATATATTCAAGATATATATATTCAACTTCTTTTATATTACATGTATATTTAATTAATCACCTATTTACTTCTTTAATTACATGCTTCTTAGGAAATTTGGATATACATAAAAATATAATTTATTTCTTTGAATACATATCAGTTCTTTGATACATATTTCAATATATAAACATATCAATTCTCAAATTCATTTTGAATAACATCTCAATTCTAGAATACATGTCTAAATTAAATATCATTTCCAGAAAAAATGTTTAATCAGTCATTTTTGTAATATTTAATTACAAGTTAACATATATTTCCTTTTTACATACATTTCTAATTGCATACAATTTCTTACATAAATGTGTAACAACTCTATACAACCTGATAAAATAACATTTTATTTAAGTTTTCTACAACTTTTGTGGGTTTTTTTTTTATTCATTTTTTTTTATGAATTTGAAAATTCTGTAGTATTTCACTGATAAGAAGCTGTTGGCCAAGTGAGCACAAAATGAATGTTGAGTAAAGAATTAATTTGAGACAAGTCATTTAGAGACAATATTACAATTAATCTGATGGTAATGACCATTTTTTACCATATTACATATTTATACAATAAAAAAAAGAAAAAGAAAGTATCAAGTATTAAATAGCATAGCCATATATACAATTACGAAATATGACCATTGTATTAAAAATATAAGCCATTATCAAAAATAATAAATAAATAAATAAATAAGAATGGTACCCTTTATGCAGCATTTGTTCAACTTGAAGGCAAATTTCAATTTTTATGATTCTTACTGGTAATTATGGAGAAAACCAGTGCAAATGATTACATATAATTCTAAAATAAGACATAAATTTTCGCTGATGTATACTGGTTATCTCTTTATACATAACAATAAAATACTGTGAAAGTACCATTGTTCGTGGGGTTCCAATTTTCGTGGATTTCGTAGTTCGCTTAAACCACGAAAATAAGTTCTCAACGAAATGCATTTTTCCCTAGAGTTGTAATGCTCAGAACTCAAAACCACGAATTTAAGTACCCACGAAATAGTGCTATTTATGAAAACCACAAATTTAAGTACCCACGAAATAGTGCTATTTATGAAAACCACGAATTTAAGTACCCACGAAATAGTGCTATTTATGAAAACCATGAATTTAAGTACCCACGAAATAGTGCTATTTATGAAAACCATGAATTGAAGTACCCACGAAATAGTACTATTTATCTAAACCACGAAAATTGGTGTCCACGAATAAAAGTACTTCCACAGTATTGAACAATAATTTCTTAATTTATGACAACAAGACAAGTTTACAAAATACTGGTCTCAGTGGAAGAAATCTGATTTCAAATTAAATATCAACTAATTAATATCACAAAACAGAATGCCCATGTAATAAAATCAATGACGAAAAAAGCATCAAAATTTGACTCAAACTGTGGAGTTTGATGAAATCAGAAAAATATGCATTAATCAGAATTTTTTTTTAAATTACAGGATGACTTGCCCCTGTGACAGTGCAAAGTATTTGTGTCTGTCGGACACTTTTGATGCCCTTGCTAATTCGTACAGAAGGAATTTACGTCACGGGGAATAAAAAAAAATATTGTAATTTCATAACTGCAAAATAAACAAGAGGCTATCAAGAGCCTGTACCACTCACCTGGGTCCAATACAACACTAGAATCAGAGCTGACTGTCCATCTTTGGTGAGGTATGAACATAAAAGTCAGAAACTTTTTACAAAATTTAATCAAAATTGTTCAAGCAGTTTCAGAGAGATTTTTTTAAGCAGTTTCCATAGGGGCCTATGTTAATATACGTTCTCTGCTGGCAGCTATCTGACATAAAAATCACAAACTTACAAGAGGGTCACCAAAGTACTATCATATCAAAATTTTACTGAAATTGTTCAAGCAGTTTCAGAGGAGATCTTTTTATGTATTTCCCATAGGATCCTACTTTTAGCTAAGTCCCGCTGGCAGCCATTTTGGATTAGGTAGGAACATAAAAATCATAAACTTTGAAGTGGACCACCTAAGGACTATTGTGACCAAATTTGGTTCCAGTTGGCTCAGCACTTTCAAGGGAGAAGATCTTTGAATTTCATTTTCCATAGGTTCCTAATCATAATAAACCATTAAACTAGGTTCCCCACTTACAGCTATCTTGGATGATATATGAACATTAAAATAAAAAACTTTGAATAGGACCACCCAAGGACTATTGTGATTAAGTTTAATTTGGTTCTGATTGGCTCAGTAGTTTCAGATGAGAAAGATTTTTGTATCCATTTCCCATTGGGTCCAATGTTACACTAAGTTTTGCCACTGGTGGCCGCCATGTTGGAAGAAAGACTGGCATCAAAGTAACCTACTTAGTCAGAATCTCACAGATTAAATCCATTCAGTGGTTTACTAGTATATCTTTGCATGCATTTCCCCTTAGGCTCAAATTCATTGCTGGTGGCCATGTTGGATGATGGGTCAGCACCGAAGAAACAACACTTGGTCAGCTTCTCATAAGCATAATTTTTGCCCCTGGTGACCATGTTAGATGATGTATTGGCATCAAAGTAATAACACTTGGTCAGCACCTCATAAGCATCATTCATATCATGTTTGATTTAAATCCATCAGCAGTTCTCTAGAAGATCTTTGTATGCATTTCCCATTGGGTCCAATGTTAAAATTAAGTTCCCTGATGGCGGCCATGTTGGATGACAGATCAGCACCAAAGTAACAACACTTGGTCAGCACCTCATAAGCATCATTCATGCCAAGTTTGGTTCCAATCTATTCTGTGGTTCTCAAGAACAAATTCTTTGTATGCATTTTCCCATAGGGTCCAATGTTAAAATTAAGTTCCCTTCTGGCAGCCATGTTGGATGACGGATCGGCATTATTATAAAAGTAACAACACTTGGTCAGCACCTCATAAGCATCATTCATGCCAAGTTTGCTTTAAATCCATTCAGTGGTTCTAAAGAAGAAGTTCTTTGTCTATATATTCTTATAGGGTGCAATGTTAAAATTAATTTCGGTGTTGGCGGCCATGTATGATAACAGATCTGCACCAAAGTAACAACACTTGGTCCGCACCTCATAAGCATCATTCATGCCATGTTTGGTTCAAATCCATTCAGTGGTTCTCAAGAAGAAGTTCTTTGTATGAACTTTCCAATAGGGTAGAGTGTTAAAATTAATTTCTGCACTGGCAGCCATGTGGGATTATGGATCGGCACCAAAGTAACAACACTTGGTCACCACCTCATAAGCATCATTCATGCCAAGTTTGGTTCAAATCAATTCAGTGGTTCTCAAGAACAAGTTCTTTGTATGCATTTTCCCATAGGTGCAATGTTAAAATTAATTTCCGCGTTGGCAACCATGTTGTATGATGGATCGGCACCAAAGTAACAACACTCGGCCCACACCTCATTAGCATCATTCATGCCAAGTTTTAAAACCATTCAGTGGTTTTCACACCGAAGTTCTTTAAAGGAAAAGTATACGATGGATGGACGGACGACAGACTGACGCTGGATGCAAAATGATGGCAAAAGCTCACCCTGGCTATAGCCAGGTGAGCTCAAAATGCAGAATTTACTCTTGAATTTGAAGAAAAGCTTCTTCCATGAAAGCTGAATTAACATCAGCGGGATATATTTTGTGAACAAAAAATATTATGTCTTCTCTCAAGCTGAGTGCAGCAAAACTGAATTGTAAAAATAAAAGGTCCTGATTTGTCATTTACCTAGTAATGAAGAATGCATCCAAGCTCATCTGTATTTGATTGTATAATCACAGATAGGGCCATTTATGGAATACATTCGTGTCTGCATTCAGTTCACAGTGCAAAAATCTACAAAATGAATATATACTACAGTTTATGAAGTATCCTACGGTCAAAGGCTTACACAAGCAAATATCATTCTACAATTTGACAATATTTTTTGTACAATGCTAGGATTCTTTTTCTAAGCTATTGTTACTAGAAAATTGCTTGTTTGAGGAAGAACTTCGGTTGAGACCGTCCGACTGTGTACTGCTGTGCATGGATTCGCTATCACTACTGGAACGATGTTCGTAAGATGTCCGCCACCTTCTTGTTCCTCCAGGGGATCTTCTGTAGTCAATGCTATACTGAAAACATAAAATAAAAGTGCTGACAATACAGTTAATTAGAAAATGTAAACCAACTAATTTTAGAACCAACTTACCCTAACAACTCACAACTTCAAATCAATTGAACTTTTTGCATTAGCTACCTTCTTAATGTAATTTACTAACAGGAGAAGTCAGGGATTTACCTCCATGTCTGTCAGGTTTGGTCCCTGGGTCCTGCTAAAAAATGTTGGTCCCAGGAAGTCAAATGAATTTTTCTTGATTGATTAGTTAGTTTTACTTCCAGTAGGCAATATTTCAGCTATATCAGGATGAGAGCAACTTCATCAATTCAGAAAATGATATGTTAAAGAAAGTAATACAGGTGGAAGGACACAAGGGTAATGAATTTTGATTGCCAGTGGAAAATTGGAGAAATGGGTAGGGGCAGGAATAGTAGCCTTCTATATGACTCCCTAGGAGTCTACTTTTGAACAAAAAATATAGAATGGGTCTTTATACTGTATGGGATGTGGTGTTTCTCCACACAGTTTGGCTACAATGGTTTGTGTTTCGGCTTTCCTTATAATAACGTGTCTACCCCGCATAAACAGGGCAATCCCCTATCTATCTTGGGACATGCCCAGCAGCTCTATAGCCAGAGCCAGTGAAAACTGATTCAGGTGTGGGGTGAATTTTACGCAAGACCAAAGATACATTGTATCATGTTGACATATGTGCAAGTTTTAACAAAGCAAGTTTGTGGTGTGTTTTTAATTATGTTTTTACCCCAACCCAAACACAAATGTCACAAGTCATGATGCTGTCAATCAATCCGGTCATTCTGGTACCGTCGTTTTTTTACTTTCCCTTTACCCGGCTTTCAACTACTAATTTGCTCTCACTTTTCTCATTTCTTTTTTTCTGAAGCCCTTAAAGTTTGTTTTCTTGATTCTATTTCTGACAGAATGCAGGCGAATATGTATTTGTTTGACTAATAATGGTAACATCCGAGGGAATTCCGAAAATGAATTTGAAAATAGAAACAAATTGTTAAGAGCATTTCTCATTGATCTTCAAGTTTAAATTTGAGCATACATGTATATGCCATTCTACAAAACTTGGTTCCAGATCTACATGTATATAGCATTTTTATACATTAATTATGTTCTGTCCCATTGGATGCATATTTTAATAATATGTGCGTCCTGTCATTTATTTTTGCATACTAGACCTGTGTTTTATGCATCCCATAAATCCCTGAGAAGTCAAGCTAAAAACTATTTAATTTCGTGATAACTTCTTAGACCATTATAAAATTATTCCTGAATTCTCATTCAACTTCATACCAAAGCTCAGTGCCAAATATTAAGTGGCTAGGTTGTGTTTTGTTGCTAGGAAAAGTATGATGAAAAAGTTTTATTTGGAATTCAAAGTAAACTAAGTCAATAAACAGATAGTTGTGGTTAGACATGGTTGAAAAGGGTTGGCACAGCATAGGACCTCATACTTAAGAACCATACCAAATGATATGCAGGTGAAGAAAATATGTAAGAAAAATCATGTATGACATATACAATGAACGACAGATGTACAGGGATAAAAAAAAGTTCCTTCCGTGTGAAGGTATAATCAAATGTACTTTTATGTACATATATATATACTTTATTCCACAATATATTAGTTTCCGACATCAATGATTTGATGTTTTAGCAAGTTAAATAAGTCTGTAAAGTAATCTACAACCTACCTTTGTGGCACATATAAAAGACGTAGTAACAACCTTAGCTATAACATTCATCAGATTCTTTGTCTCCTGTATGGCACCATCAACCTGTAATTATATATTGTATTTTAATATTACATAACCTGCCAACCATTGGACTTGAGTGCATGTTCTAGCTCATGTACCTCCAGTTTTCTGTAAGGGTTTACACTGCTAGTGCTTTCCGTTTGTTGCATTCTTGTTCATTTATATACACTCACTACTCAAAAGTATTTTCACAAGTGAAATTTACCTACAGGAGCAATTCTCGTTAAAAAATTCTTTATAATTCTCTTTTGATCAATTTTCATAAAATTTACTTTGATAAACCCTAACAATTTCTGAAGGGGACTCCCGCAATTTGGGAAAGGACAGAACTTTCTCCTGCAATAAGATCATCTCACGGCTGGGAGATACACATCCTCACAATGTCAGGGGTCCTGTGTCCATGCTTGGCCGTGGGACCGCCAAGCGAGGACACAGGACACCTGACACGGCCAAGCATGGACACAGGACCCCTGACATTGTGAGGATGGGAAATACATAACTCCCATTTTTGTGAATGTTTCCTACAAAGTCTCCCACAAATCGTATTTTGTAAATTTTGTCTTACAGTGAACTGTGAAACAAAGGTTGAAAATGGTGCTACTCAAAATCTCCAGCAAAATTTGAAATGGGTTAACAGGTAAGTCCAACATGCTTCCTGTACAATTTTTTCATTAGATCCACATATCCATTTCACATGATCATCTACTATGTAAAACAAAATGTGTTCATGGGACACAGATGCCTCCGCCAGATATAATATTCATCAAACTAAACTGCAGAGAAACTCTATAATGCAAAATGTGTCAAAGTGACTAAGTGATTAAACCGTATGTAGTTGCCTTGAAAAAGGAAGACACAGTACAACTCATCATAGCAAAGCTTCATATCAAATATCAAATTACTGCACGCATAAGCTGACAAATCCTTGCAAAAATTTTCAATATCTGGCAATAAGAGAAAAAATCTACAGGTAGTAGTTGAGTGACAGACTTGAAATGGGGAGACACAGTACAACTCATCATATCAAAGCTTCAGACCAAATATCAAATCATTACTGCATACACAAGCTGACAAATCTTTGACAAAAAAACTAAATGCCCCTGTCACCCTGCTTATGAGGAAATGTGATGTTCAGTGCGTTCCTCCTTAATGGCAGTCACTCACTTATCAACACCCCCAATTATCAAAGTCCACTTTTCAGACAGTTGCATAGTTAGCATATGATTTATTCCCTTGAAATATTGTCACCCTCCCATATCACCAAAATTTGATGAAGTATGTACCATGAGATATGATGCAAAGATAAGTAAATACATTGTGGACAGACAGACAGCAAGCTGATCCCTACTTTGCTTGTATTAGGTATATGTGATACGTGATACTCACCTTACTAAATGTAGCAGCTTTACCGACTGTTGAGATCTTCAGAATGGAATGAAGCTGTTGACAGACAGACAGACAGACAGACAGACAGACTGATCCCTACTTTGTGTTAGGTATAAGTGATACTAACCTTACTAAATGTAGCAGCTTTACCGACTGTTGAGATCTTCAGAATGGAATGAAGTTGTTGACAGACAGACAGACAGACTGATCCCTACTTTGTGTTAGGTATAAGTGA